>VMDR010038084.1:0-10066 GCA_007922815.1 Macrotus californicus | reverse complement strand
TTATCAGGGTGGTTTTTCACAATCCCAATTTTGGCTAAAAGATATATTACCCTTTTGAATGGAAAAAAAAGTGCCATATTTTAAAAATGGTGATGATACTAAAAAACTTACAGGAAAAAGAATGAAATATATGTTTTTACAAATTGTATACCATAGCAAATCATCATATGCTCTCAGCATTGATTTTTACAGCATTTATATGCTTCCTTTACAATTCTAGTTTATACTTAGCTATTTACACAAATGTCTGATATTCTTTCAATAGTAAAATATGAGTTCTCACTTATCTTTCTCTTTTGGATAATCAAAATAGAAAAGTGCATAGAAAAGGTCATTTTTTTCACCCTTCCACCCAAATTTTTGGGAATCAAATTCATTAGTTTCAGTTCAGTTTCTCATTCAGTTTCAGTCAATATGACACTGTTAATTTAACATTGGGCAGTTTGACATTTGCCTCGGTAACATTTGACATTTGCCTCGGTAACATTTGAGATAAGAACGTCTGACTCAACACTTCCTAACAGGAGTACAGACGACTCCATTTCAAGAGCTTCATGTGTATCCTAATTCTCTCATTGACCCATCTATTACCCTGTAGGGTCATAAGTTACCACTACATTATGTAAAAGCAGCATGCGTCAAAGGTGACATATGCCATTTGGGGTCTTTGTTATAGCTCACCTAACAAATTGTAAGGACAGTCAAGTCAAAATGAGATTTCAGAATGCTAGACAGCATTCCTGCTAATGGCTCACCTGGTGTGCTGTGCTACTGAAGGCTTGCCCTGGCCCATTGCGGGGATGCCTCCTCAGAGGGAAGCAGGAAAATACCACCCCACTCCTTTCTCACTAAGTACTGTCTGCACATTTCTGATTCTGTAATCTCATTTCACGTCTCTCTTGGAAATTGAATCATGCCCTATGAGGACAGATACTGCCGCCTGAAATAAAAATACGTAGTTAACCACAAACTATGCTCACATATGGCTAAATATATTTTCTAATGCATTTAGGTGAAAACTAGAGGTTTCTTCTCTATGAGGTTGCATTTCTAAAATGCATTTTAGGCACATGGCTGAGAAGAAAAATACTTTCTTCTTGTCTTAGCAAGGTAACAGATGAAATTGGAAACAATGCTTTCATGCAAACCTTGTAATATGACAATGTATGTGCAAATGGTAGCTATAAAGAAAAGCCTCTGCTTTTGTTCTTTAAAGCACACTGTTACTCATGTCTTGTTAATCTTATTACATAAATATATAAAATCAACATATACAGAATATCCTTCAATACTGGTGAAATTATAAAGTAAACAGAACAAGAATAAGTACAGTTCTTGTTCTTATGAAACACACATTTGAAGGAAGGGAGTAAACACATATTGCCTTTAAAGCAACAAAATTGAGACAACTGCACAAACAAAATGAAATTTTTAATGAGCCATTTACTTAAGTAGTAAAAAATTCAGAAGCTGAAAATGAAAATGAGAAATCGTGAGTAAGAATGGTTATGGAAGGATTTTATCCAGTGAATTTTGAGCTGCTTGGAATATAAATGTATTAAAATCAGCTGGTACAAATCAACAAACAAACAAAACAAGCAGGAGAGTTAGATTTCACAAGGACTGGAATATGGCCATACAGCTACTCTCTCGGTCACCATTTTTCTTACGATTCATGACATCCATTCATTTCTCATTATTTCCACCTCATCTATTGAAGGCTGTTGCCTTACATTGCATGTGAACCAACATGAACTCATATTCACTAAGGTTTCAATAGACTCAGTTTTCATGTTCAAACCAATTTACAGGAGAAATAACATATTTGGTATGTGGCCTTTATTGGTGACATGTCCCACTCCTGGACCAATCATTTGTGGTTAAGGGCAACAAAATAATGTAGAGAAATCAGGTACTACTTGGTCAGCTCCTTTGGCAGGGAGTATGGATAATATTTCTCCAAATAGGTTGTGTATAAGAAAGCTATGTCTGACCTTGATACTACAAATGGTCATTTGGAAGAAATGTAAAATGAGCTTCTTTAGATAAGTCTTAGGGTGAGCTGTAAGGGAGAGACAGTTTATTTTCTTGTGTGGACAGAATGTCTATTATTGGATGATTTCTAAATTAATACATTAACAAATGCATGTGTGTGGTACTGAGTAGGTTAAACCAACTGAATTCATGAGAATAAAATATGAAGCTGAGAAAAAAAAAGGTGGATGTATCTTGTGAGTACAGCTCTCATATTTTATGGACTTGAGTTATATTGGGATTTTGGAAGCCACAGACAAAAATAAAAGTGTATTCAGAGAATATATCGTTGAAGGGTACGTTTTGATTTGTTTTTGGTAGTTGGTTAGCAGCTGTCACAGAAAAAATATAAGGGAGAAGGTCGCAAAAATAAAAGATAATTTCCCATAAGAGAATGGGGCAAGGTAAATATACCTTCAGCATTCCGCCATCTATAGCACAATTTCACCAGTACCTGGATCACCTACATCTTTTAGAAGGATTCCAGTTTTTCAGTGATAAATGACCCCAATCATAATAATTTATTTCATTATAATTTTCAAGTAATTTGTATTATTACTTTTGTTTTGAAATAGTTTGACCATGAGTGGATCGAGTTTGAAATAAATGTGGCTGGACCACTATGAGCATCGACTCGATAACATAGCAGTTACTTCTAAGGAGGTTATGTTCCAGAATAACTGTCCTCACCTGTCAATAGCATACCACCCTCACCTATCAGTATATTTGTGCACCAGATATTTGCCACTACCCAAAGTGCTCTGCACTTATAAAAGACAGTCAGAGCAGAATCTCAGAGAACTTCATGTCAGTCTGTTGTAATCACCAGAATGAATTCTTGACAAGTACATGTTTGTTCAAATGTACTCTTACCCTTATGCCTTCGCTAATATCTTGCAGATCAAAAGGAGCTTTGATTCATCAGTGGTCTGGGGCTAATTTGCCATGTGTGGAAGGGCAAGGGAACATCTGACTTTGATTTGATATAATACTAGTTTAGGTAACTGTCTCCTGAGTTCATTTTCTCTTCCTTAAAAGAATCTAAATAACAAAGTGTGATTATTTTGATCATGTTTTTTAAAAAAATCCGTCATTTCAAAGCTTCAAATATTATTATATAATAGATGTTTTGATATTATGGAGGAAAAAAATGGAAGTGAAAAACTGGAGACTAGTCAAGACAGTAGAGGGAAAAATAAAAGAAAAATTGAAACATTTCAGAGTTGTTTCCTAAGCTCCTTTATAAAGACTTGACATTAGAACATATCATTTTGAAGAATAAAGCAATTAGTGGGGTGATATCTTTGCCCTCTATGAAATATGTAATTATAACCTCTGACAGAATTTAGCTATGCATGCATGTCTGAGTTTTTTATGTCTTCCCACTCAAGTTCCAATGAAAAAAATAAAAACAATTTTTACAATGCAAAAATTATTAATAATACTAATCCATCTGCAGTCCTCTCTATGAAGGTAATTTTGAAATCATAGACAACCAAAAAAATACTTGGCAACCTTAAAGTAAATAAATCATTGGACTAATTATAAAATATGTGGTTATTTTTAAACTAGTAATCATTGACTGTCTTCTCTCCCACCCAGGACAGAAAGCCAGCTTGTATAAACATCCCACTGATACATCAATGCCTTTATTCATCATAGAAGTCCACACAACTCTTAAAAAGTCCCCTATACCTTATACACTTCTATGAAAAAATTTTCAATGCATATTAGCATGGTTAATGTTCCAGTTTATCTTGAGTTAAGAGAAAGTAGGAAAATATATAAATTCCTAAACCCAACAAATCAAATAGAATGTTTGCAAGAGTTTGACTATTACCTGAATTCAGCCTACACTTGGTCTATTTACAAGGATTGTCTCTCTATAGAGCTCCTTGTCATCCAGAAAACACAAATAGTAAAAGAGACATCCATACGCACTCCAAAAAAAAAGATTATAAAACTGACTAATGACTGTAATCACAAAATCATTTTCAAAGATGTTGGGACTTTTGATATGTAGCATCTCAGTGGATTAACACATTAAAGAACCATTCCACTGAGAGGAAAATAAACTAAAAATTGGAAATAAATAAAATGTTGAAGTTAATCACCAACCTGGGAATATGGAATCCCAGAGGCCAAAATCAAAGGGGAAGAGACAACTCTGTTATTAGTAATCATGCACCCTAAGCATCTTCCCCCTATGGTAAGAGGGAAGGGTTTCTCAACTTCAGTCATTGCTTTGACGACTGGGAAGATGTGGAGATAGGAGCTAATACTGAAGTCACTTCTGCAGCGAATGGCCCTGAAAGGATGACACTGCAGTGTAAAGGTGAACAAGAAGATATAACCCTGACCCACGAAAGGGCTCACCAGGAAATGTGCCTGCCTCAGGCTTATGGCTAGTGTCACACACACACACACACACACACACACACACACACACACACACGAGTAATCATCAGCACAATCCAGGCATCATGGGAAATTAAATAGAATGTAGCTCATATATAGGGTTCAAACCATAGTGATCTGAGATGAAGAGTTGCCCCAGGATTGGAAGAAGCAAATGCAAACCCGGTCAGAGAAGCACAGCCTCTACCCAGGGCTTAAATATTTCCCAAAGAAAAAGGTCAAGAACATAGTTTCATTGTCAAAATTCTCATAGCAATGAACCATGAAAGCAATATCGCAGAAGAAAGCAGATATGTGATTCGGGTCTGCATTGATTTCAGTAATTAGGTTGATCAGAAACACAATATAAAGTATTGATTATATATACTATAGATTACAAAGTTAAAAAATATAAACTAGAAACAAATATAGATAATGACAAACATATTTGGAAAATCTAAGTATAATATCTAAAAATAAAATATTTAATTATGCAATCAAGGAGAATTCGTGGACTATTTACACAGAATTAGTTGACTTTTCAGTTTAATTCCCTTTGGTAGAAGATCTAAAAGGAGCTGCTAATGAAAGTGAGAAACAGAAACGTAACAGCAATCATTCACCTTATTCTTTTGCAAGTACTGGCTTCTTTTATTCTAGAAGAGATAAAAAGAATAAAGGAACCAGAACACTCATATGCATTCCAGGGTATAGATTATAAGAGAAAATGATTAATTAGTGAAACTACAACATTAATTTAAATCTGAATAAAGAATCTGGAATTTGGCACATATTAAAAAGAGATGAAACATGTGACCTGCGGTTTAAGAAACCAAAGGGAAAGAGAAAGGATCTGATGGGTGTACCTTTGGTGGCAGAGGGTGGTGGTTAGATTATATAGAGAGAGAGTGAAGAGGAGGGGACAACGCAGAGGTAAAGCTTGCAAATTTTCTGAAAGTAAAGACAAGTCAAATATTACTACTGTAACTGCTAACTAGATATATTTAAAATCTAGACATTTTGAAACTATAAGTGATATATTTTATCATTTCATTATGATTACCTTTCATTGTAAATAATCGTTTTATGAGACAAACTAATATTTGGGTAGTTTTAAAACCTTTCTTTTGCCCAGAACTATATTTTTAGAAATGGGAATGCCCACTCAACATATGGGCCCCGCACATGTCCCTTAGACAGTACTTCATCGCCGGTGAAGGCAGAAACAGTCGGACTTCTGCCTCCCATGACGCAACGTGACAACAGGACACATTGTAACCCTTTCCTGAGCCAAGGAAACAAAGTCCTGGGTGACGTGCACTCTCCTCTGATATCCTATAACTTAAAAACTGTGGCATAAAGTCAATGAGCTAAATATTTTGGAGTAATTATTTTTATTATGTATACCAGTGTTCCTCTCCTAACAATGTTGTAGAGATGAGAATGAGTATGCCAACAGCATGTTAGTTATATTATTATACCAAGTGAATGCACATTCACCCTCATTACTTATTCCTCCACAAATCATTCTATTAATGAGGGAAATCTAATAAAAATATTTAAAAACAGAAACTAATCTTAATCACCATAATCTTACTGTTTATTTTCCTGCCAATTTTTTACCCCTTTCTCTGCTTTGATAAAACTCTTTGATAATAAGAAAAATTAATGTGCAAGTATGGGGCAGCTGTTTGGAATATTTTCAAGCTTTTTAGGGTTTAGTTACACTTTAACGTGCCTTTGGATTACATTGTCTTGTTCTCAAGAGATGTGATCCATGTCTGTATTAAGAAGATACTTGACCAAATTTAGTATGTGTATTACCATTCAGTTACATAAAGACAACGCTAAGCCAGTTTACAATTCCTGTTTTTCTCTTTCATCTGTGAAACTGACGTTAACCCAAGAGTGCGAAGGATCATAACAGCAGTGGCCTTAAGTCAATTTAATGTATCAGTTCTGCCAAAGCTAGTTCTTCAGTTTTGATTCGGTCATTAGAGAGAAATATAAAGAATTAAACAAACGTCTAATCTAGCTTTCTTGGATGTTATTGAACAGTTACATACAAAAACCAGAAAATTGCAGCCCTCCTCAAACAAATATCTGAATTCCAATATCTAATAAATGAAATTCATTTAACAAATTCCTAAGTATTTTTAAGTAAGGTGAAAAAATGTAAAATGCTGTCATTGTTACTCCAACAAAATCCTTTTTTTTAATTAAAGAGAGAAAAGGAAAGTAAATATCAGTTAGGCAATTAACAATCTCCTTAGATTATATCTTGAGTTTGTCTTTCAAAGTGTCTGCTGTCCCTCCCACTCACAAGCTTGGGAGCATACTTTTTTTTTTGTATTAGCTGCTTGTAAAAATGTTGAATAGCAAAGGCTGGGGAAAATTCCCTATGAAGCAACGCTAGAAACATATAACTTGTAACACCAATTAACTAATTAGCATACTTTATATATAGCACTCAGTCAATTAATGATTACACAATTTTCACAGCATTCTCCTGACACTTGTTCATCCTTTCCCTGAGACCAGCGTGGAGGGTGGTTATAGTGTAAGGTTTATAAATAGCAAAAGGTTATAAACACCAAAAAAATATTGGATGTGACATTGGAAATGAATATTTGTGTTAGAATTGTCGGTGAAATGGCCACTCAGAGGTAAGCATATGCAGACAGCCAAGAGTTTCTGTGTAAAAGTGCTTTAAAAATGTCACTCTTTGCTTGATACTAAATATATTTTGTAAAGTGATTCTGTGCTGAACACCTGCTCTTCACCAAAGAGCATTTTCAAACTAAGTGCTGTGGCAGGTGAGTTTGTAAGGAGGAATTTACCATAAAACAACGCATTAAAGGACACCGTGAATTTGTTAGTTATTTTAAAAGATCATTATACTATGACTTGATTTTTCATAACGTTAATTCCTTAAAATTATCTTAATGTGAGATTAATTACCCAACCCCTGTTTAACTGCATCTGCTTACCTGTTCCACCAATTTGTCCCACCATAAATAAAGACACTGTGATTGGGGTAATTGTGGTTTCTAATTTTTCAGACTTTGACAAATGAGTGATTAGATATATTCCACAGCTAATGAAAGTCTGCACCTCACTTTGGATGATATCAAATATACCACAGATTGTTTATTTTTCTGATCATAACTTCTACGTAAGAGCCCTCACACCTGATCATGGTGTTAAACAATGCATATCGGCATCGATATTTAATAAAACAATATGGTGGAAGCCTACCTTTTTGGTACAGCGGATGTTGAGTGTACACAAAACAGAAAGAAAAACCAGGATTCTAAACTTGGACTATTCATCTAATTTTAAGGGTAAGGGTTTCCAGTAACAGATGGCACTCCACACAGTCTTATGAAACAGAAGAAAAAGAAGTTTGCCTTGACACTGTGAATTTGTCGACAGAGTGGTTAAAAACTACGTGCCTACGGACTAATACCTTTAAAATCTGGTTTTTGTGAAGGTAGAAAACGTCCACACAGGGCAACATGAGAATTAGTAGGAATGTCTTTCTAATCCTTAAATTGAAAAATCAATATAAATTCACATGTTTTGCTAAACATGGATTTGCATGCTTGGATTTAGTTGAAATTAATTAAAACTATTATCTGACCTTTTCGAGGGAGAAATTCATCATTTGGCAACAAGCCAGTTTAGCAATCCTGATGAGAGCATATGTGGTGTCACACTGTGTATTTTTGTTTTATCACAAAATTGAAGAACCGTAGAAAGAATGTCCTTTGGCCACAGTTGCACTGAATTTGGAACTCACCAAACATTTCTGTGGCAGTTTTGAGTAAGAGGTATGAACTGTGTCTAAAGCCAACATCCCTTCTTTCTGATATGTTACACACTTTAATTTTCCATTGGAAAAGAACTTAACTTTAATCATAAGAGAAAGCAAAGCTGTATTTCCATTACACTGTCACCACTGAAGATTACCCTGTTATTCATAAGAGTCTATTGTGCATTCTTAGATAATCAAAGTCATATTATAAAAACGTATATTCCAATAGGAAAATTAGCTATTAGCTAAAATGTGTATTGCCTCCCCGCAACAAAAGAAAGTCATTTTTCCCCAAACTGAAGAGTAATATCATTTCAGATGTGAAGTTTTTGTGTTATCTCTATATAAAAATATAATTGAGTTTCAACCTCAACATATTAAAGGTGAGTTCATCTAATGTACTCACAAGCAGTGGCTTTTTACCTATATCCACTTGCAATGTGTTTGACACATTGCATTATATATTTTATACATTCTTTTCTTCCTTTTTAAAAATTAATTTATATTTATTGTATTTTTTTGCCACTACCACTTATCTCTATTATACCCTCTTCACCCTTCTGCCCCCTCCCAGAGTCCCACGCTGTTGTCCATGTCTATGAGTCCTTTTTCCTTTTTGCTTGATCCCTTCACTCCCTCACCACCCCCTCCCTGAGCAATGACAACCTGCTCTCGATCTACGGGTCTCTCTCTATTTGGCTTGTTAGTTCAGTTTGTTCATTAGATTCCACATATGAGTGAAATCAAATGGTGTTTGTCTTTCTCTGACTGGCTTATTTAACTTAGCACATTGTTCTCCAGGTCCATGCAGGCTGTTGCAAAGGGTAATGGAACATTACTCAGCCATAAAAAGAAGAATATTTTATACATTCTTATCATTCTTACCTCCATGAAAGAAAAGTTAAAGCCACTCAAGCATATTATCTCTTTTATATTCTCCTACTTACTTGAGATAATGTCACAAAGTTATTCTACTATAAATATTATAACTCTAATACAATTTATGTTTCTGAATTGATGTCACCATAGATTCATTCTGCATTATGCACATACTTCTTTCACAAGCAATAGTGGCTTATACTCACTATTATTCATGCTAGTTACTTAGTAATTGCCCTCACATATTTCAATCACATTTCTTTAGTTTCAAATCAAATGTATTTACCCCCTTTCCACAATGTCAATGTATTTAGCTATAACTCAAGTGAAATATAACTTATAGAAAGCAAAAATTTTCTCCCATTTCACATGCCAAATCCTGATATATAAAGTCATTTTCATTTACTACCTCATTAACCTCCAATGAATTACCCTCTCACTAGCTTTTTGTTTCTTCAGGACATGGCAACATTTGTAATGGAAAGTCAAGTACTAGCATCTTTTATGTCTGAGATTCAAGTAGAGACAGTAGAACATTCCAGCCCAATTTGCATATTTTTCTGCTCAAGGAAAGCAGTGAAGACTGGACACTTACAATTGGGTAAATTATCCAGGATTAAAGACGATAGTTCTCTAGCTTGTCCGTCAACGAGGGAGTCAGCAGCAGGCTCTGCAGAGAGCCCTTCTAGCTCCTAGGAGCATAGGTGATAACTTGTCACCTCTGCAACTGAAGTGGGAGAAGAGATGGTCATAGGTGGTACAGGTATTGGGGTCTGACAGGATGCTCTTTTCCATGCAGATGTTGTGAGTACTGTTCTGGAACACTCCACCAACTGCAAGTTGTCTAGAAAATTTATTTGAATTTGTATAAAATTATTTTATGTATAAATGGGAATTTATGTATATTGGTCTGTACCTCTGTAATAAGGCTCAATACAT
>VMDR010038083.1:0-10068 GCA_007922815.1 Macrotus californicus | reverse complement strand
TACAGGGAACCAACAGTGAGGGGAAGAAAAACGGGACTCAAATCAATGGTGTAGACCAGAAGAAAGAAAGAAACATTAAAGCACAACACAATGAAGAAACAAGAATTCAAAAAAATGAGGAGAGGCTTAGGAACCTCCAGGATATCTTTAAACGTTCCAATATCCGAATCATAGGGGTGCCAGAAGGAGAAGAGGAAGAGCAAGAAATTGAAAACTTATTTGAACAAATAATGAAGGAGAACTTCCCTAATTTGGCCAAGGAAATAGACTTCCAGGGAGTCCAGGAAGCTCAGAGAGTCCCAAAGAAGTTGGACCCAAGGAGCAACACACCAAGGCACATCATAATTACATTAGCCAAGATGAAAGCTAAAGAATCTTAAAAGCAGCAAGAGAAAAGGAGACAGTAACCTACAAAGGAGTGCCCATCAGACTGTCAGCTGATTTCTCAAAAGAAACCTTGCAGGCAAGAAGGGACTGGAAAGAAGTATTCCAAGTCATGAAAGGCAAGGACCTACATCCAAGATGACTCTATCCAGCAAAGCTCTCATTTAGAATGGAAGGACAGATAAAGTGCTTCCCAGATAAGGTCAAATTCAAGGAGTTCATCATCACCCAGCCCTTATTATATGAAATGCTAAAGGTACTTAACTAAGAAAAAGAAGATAAAAAATATGAACAGTAAAATGACAACAAACTCATAATTATGAACAAACTTAAAACAAAAATGAAAACAAACTAAGCAAACAACTAGAACAGGAACAGAATCACAGAAATGGAGATCACGTGGAGGGTTATCAGCAGGGGAGTAGGTGGGGAGAGTGAGGGAAAAGGTACAGGGAATAAGAAGCATAAATGGTAGGTAGAAGATAGACAGGGGGAGGTTAAGCATAGTATAGGAAATGTAGAAGCCAAAGAACTTATATATATGACCCATGGACATGAACTAAAGAGGGGGAATGTGGGTGGGAGGGGGTATGAAGGGTGGAGGGGAATAAAGGGCAGAAAATGGAACAACTGTAATAGCATAATCAATAAAATATATTTTAAAAAATAAATAAAACGAATTACTAATACACACAGCAACATGAATGACTTAGATATAATGTTGAGTGAAAAAGCCAGAAATGAGTACATACTGTATGATTCCATGAAGTTCAGAATCAGGTAAAACTAATCTGTAAGGATACAGGTCAGAATAATGGTTACCTTTTGGAAAGATATTGAAAAGGAAGGGGTTCGCAGGAACTCCTTTTGCAGGTTGCTGGAAATATTTTATATTTTAACCTGGTGATGATATTCTAGTGGATATATATGTAAAAATTCATCAGGCTATAGATCTCAGACAGGTATATATATTATACATATGCTAAGTTTCAATTAAAAAGTTAAGGAATCTGGGACAGCTTACACCACATGTCCATATCACTAACTGTAGAGCTGTGGATGACGCAGCTCTAAGACTTTGTTCATTGCTTCTGTCTTCCACTCCTCCCCAGTACTTTCCTCATCTGGTGGTTGTAAGGACTAACTAAATAAACACAGGGTAAAGAACTCAGAACAGATTATGGGATACAGTTAGTGATAACTAAGAATTACTAGTTATTATGATACCTCTGCTGAATTTTATACAGCACTGTAAAATATATCTGCGCAGTAGTGATAGTTTCAAATCATTTTTAATCTAATGGCTGCCAGCTTTTTTAAACATAATTTTCTCCTATGACTGTATTGTTTTTTAAATAAGTATATTAGAAATGTCAAATGAGGGGAAAAAGGTGGTAAAAATACCCATAATCCATCACTCATTTATTTAATAAAATTATAGTTTCAGAAATATCTAGTGGAACAAAAAAGCAAGTAAGCAAACAAAACAAAACAAATTTCACCACTTTTCAAATGACTTCCTAAAATAATAGGTAAATGCCCCTCACTTTGCCTCTTCACTCATCAGATCAAACTGTGTTTGAATTTTGTGTTCAGGAAAGAAGCATTCTGGGTATATGCTGTTGGTCTGAGGCTGATTGATGGCAGATAATCAACACACACAAGGCAAAGACTAATTAACGTTGGTCTCTTGTGCAGAGGTGTCTGGAAATGGATTCTCTTCTTGGTGGAGTCACCAGCCGCTCCTTTGTCCTTTGCCTAAACCGCATCATTCCTGCCGGCACCGAGACATTTGGTTAAGTAAGTGCTGGGTGTGCACAACCACAGACTCACAGCTGAAGCTTTGTCTTTCCTCAAATAAACATAATCCCAACAATGAGATACTGTCTGTGGGGACCAGGGGGTGGTAGAAGGGCTGGTTAATCGAATTCCCTCTTCTGTCTAGTTACTCTTGTTCCCAGTAGCGTGACTTTCCACAGAAGGTCTGCTGAGCCCCCCAGGGCAATGCAACTTGCCCAAGGCCTTTTTTCCCCACAACTCCTGGCGGAAGAAGTTGGAGGATGCTTGTGAGCCTTTTTACCCAGAATCAAGGACCCAGTTTTTTTCTTTGAAATTATTTGCTGCTTTTCTTCTGGAGCTCACAAATATTTTACCATGTTTCTAAGCTGTTTAGATTAGATTTGGGGTGAGTTTAGAACTCATAGATTTTTATCTTAAATCTTAAGATAGGTGATAAAATATTCTACTTTTATTTGCTTTTCCCATTTATTTATCGTATCTCTATTCTAAACCCTTTTACTAGTATTCTGCCTTTCCCCTCCTCAAATCCTTTTATTGGTTTCATTCCTTAATTGATTCAGTGCCTGTTTTGTGAAGCACTTACTATTGCCAGGCACTGCTCTAGATTCGGGGATACAGCAATGAACAAGACCAGGTTCCTGGCGTCATGTAAATGAAAACCAAAGAGAACCAAATATGTATATATTTGTAACACATGCAATAATGTCATGCAGTAATAAGCATCATACAGGAAAATACAGCACTGGAAGTGGATGGAGAATGATGTGTTGGGATCAGGGTGTTTATTTTCAGTACACTGGTCTTGTAAGGCCTCTCCAAGGAGGTCACATTTCTTTTGCTGCCTTTGCTTTTTTCTCAAGTCTTTCAAGGCGTCGGTGATCTGATTCTCTACCTCTCATTCTACATCACCCTTCTTACCACATCCTGCAGGTCAGCCCTTTCCATGACTGATCTACTTTCCCCCATTTGCCCTCACTCTGGACTGCTCCTTCCTGACTGTCTAATATCTTTTCCTTAATTATTTCTAGGAGTTTCTGTGAACGGCATAGTCCTGTCACAAAAAATTTACATGTGGGAGTTTCACACACACTTTTAGTTGATTTTAATATCATGCATGTGCTTCGGAAATTGCTATTGGAGGAATAATTTTAGCATAAACAGAGGCTTCCCAACTTTTGGTTTGATGAACTGCTCTATGTGGGGGATAAAGGCCTCGAAAGAGAGAGGTAGCCTTCCCAGCTCCTTCTGCTCAGCCCTGCAACTGCTGCTTACGCTTACAAAATATCAGTTCAGTAGAACTTCTGCCTTATTGTACAGCCATTCTGGTGGCTATTAAATACTCACTTTCTGATGAGTAGCATGCGTGGAAATCCAAAGTGGAGATAACTCTTTAAAAAAAAAAAAAACCCACCCGCATTTTGAGTGTGACTCACATTTTGAATGAAGCCCAGACCACCTGTTGTTTATTTCCTACCGTTTGGAACTCTACCTTCATTTCTGGGTTTCCTCCAGGGAACATGGAGCAGGGATTTGAACATGATCTTCCATTTAATAAATAAATCCATCAGTGGAGGGGATCTTGTGGATTGAATTACACAGCAATTCAGGCGCAAATTTCTTGGTCAGACTCGTGGGACCACATAACCTTTATAACAAATGTCAGTGCTTAGCATCCTAAGTTGGACCATGATTACTATTGAAAGTATCAACGAATAGAAAGGGAGGGGCCATGTTTAGTGATTAAATATACACAAGTTCTTCAGAATAATGTGATTTAATCAATCGTTTGGAAACTGTCTTTGTCAGCTTGTAGACAATTTTATTCCCATAAAGAAAACTAGTTTTTATTAGAGCAGTAAAGACAAAATTATTATCTACGCAGACTCCATGGTCTACAAAAAGAGTTCTTGCACTCTAATTAAAGAACAGAGCACCCAATTACATAGGACTGAGCTTTGGACTCACACCTTTGTTTTTGTTTCGTCTTGTAAGACTGAACAAGGAATTGGTGGGAAAGGGTCAGGCAAAATAGTTATTTAAGGATTTAATTAGTGCATCGAGCCTCATAGCTGCTTTAGAGGCCACCGAGGTTAAGCCAGACAAAAGTAGCACCACCCTGGTGAAGAATCTAGTTGTCAGTTTTGCAGACTCCGAGATTTTATTCCGTCAGTTCACCAAGGAATGAGCTGTCAGTTTCTGTCTACTTTTCAGCTTCTCTCTTGCATCTGGCTGTCTGCCTCCCAGCTCCAGGCTTAGCTCCACCCAGACCCTATGACCCATCTAGCGTGGAGGCTGGGGTGTTTTAGAGTTCTGCTACACAAAACGCGATCTGAGCAGCAAGGGCATGATCTGCCCACTTGTTAGAAATGCGGGATCTCAGGCCTTCCCCCAAACCTCCTGAATCACAGTCTGCATTTTAGCAAGATCACAAGTCAGCATGTTAAAATTTGACAAACATTGTAAGGGGCTCTGATCAGTACGGTTACCAAACTTTAGTGATCCTCAGAATTCCTGATAAAATCATTTAAACAAAAATGAATATTCCTGGCTCCTACCCCAGCATTTGATTCAGGGAGTCTGGGATGGAAATCTCCCCTTTCAGGGGGCACGTGCTCCTGGTATGGACCTGAGCTCAGGCTCAGTCCTGACAACTGGGCTTCTATATAGTCTTCTGTCTTTGTCACAGTTCTAGTAACCGATGTCTTGTGTCAGTCTCTGCTTTCAAATTTTGTCACTGATGGCTTCAGAATTTCTATGCAGAAAGCTGTTAGTAGAGCAATCCAGTTTGAAGAAGATGACTTGAGATGTTTTTGCTTAATATTTTACATGAGATTGAGGAAATGTCAGTTGCCCAAATACAAAACCAGAAATAAAGTTAATAGAGCTTACTGAGGAACACCATTACTGTTTACTTTATCCCTACCAGCCTCTCCCTCCAGGCCTAGAGACCTTCTCCTGTACTCCAGACTGGTGGTTAGAGTCCTTTAATCACAAACATTAGAACCAGTCTCTGCCTAGCAACACGGGAATTTATTAGGAAGCTATCAGTGGGCTCACAGAACAGTAAGAAGTCTGTAGAACAATGGTCATAAATGGGTAGAAAGCTTGGCAGATTTGGAGGTCTGAGTAGCTAGAGCTTCTCAGTAGTTTTGTCAGGGAGCCAGACCTGGCATGAATAAGTTCCAACTGTTTTCAGTGTTTTTGCTACTTTTCTGAAGATTCAAATCCCAGAACAGGAAAATAAGGCCTGGCTTGGCAAGGAGAGGGTTTCCCACTTTGAGCAACAGTCTTAACAGACTGTATCCAAAAGGAAGGGTAATTCCTCAGTGGAAATGGGGGTGCTTAGAATAGAGGCCTGGCAGCCAATAAAGCAATCAGTGTCTTGTTACCTGATAGCGGACTTCTATGGCTTCTCAGACTTCACTGCAAGTGAGTTCCAAGAACAGAGTTGTTGTCTGCTTTGTATCCCATGTGCGTAGAACAGTGACTGGCATATGGTAGGTTCTCCATAAATATTTGTTGAATGGATGAATGAATGAATGAATGACTAGAGAGCCTATATGGCATGATGGTTAAGATGTAGCTTCTCGAGTCAGGCTGACTGGGTTCAAAGCCCAACTCTCTTATTTCCTAGTTGTGTTAATCCTGTGTGGGTACTTAACTTCTTTGTGCCTGTGTGCTTAGGTTTTCTCATAACTAAAGTGGCATTGAGCCCTGGCTAGACAGCTCAGTGGTTACAGCATTAGCCTGATACACCAAGATTGTGGGTTCAGTCCCTGGTCAGGGCACATACCAGAATCAACCAATGAATGCATAAATAAGTGGAACAGCAAATCAATATTTCTCTCTCTCTCTCTGTCAAATCAATAAATGAAAAAATAAAAATAAAGTGGCATTGATAATAAGTCCCGTTTCATCAGGCTGTAGTTAGACTGTACTTAGAACGTAGTTGGAATGAACTTAGAACAGTGCTTGTTATGTTGGCTACTGTTTCATCTATCGCTGTGTAACCAACCTACCCCAAAACTTAGTGACTTAAAACAACATTTTATTTATTTGCTCATTATTCTGTAATTTGAGCAGGGCTCAGAGGGGACATCTTGTCTGTACTCCCTGATGTCTGCTGGTGCTGGAACATCCATGATAGCATCTTGGCTCACATGTCGGGCACCTCAGCAAAGATGGCTCACGTGGTTGGGGGCTGGCTGGAAGCCTTGTCTGGGATCATATATCTGGGACCTTGGTTCTTGCTGTCAGCTGAGTTCTCAGTTCTCTTCCATGTAGTCTCAGGACCACTCCCTCTCTGGGGGGGCCTCTGATGGAGTCTCTGAGCTGCCCACATAAGAAATCTGGCTATCCTACTTTCAAGAGGGCAGAAGTGGAAGCTTCAATGTCCTTAAAGCATAAGGTCTTAAGGCTTAAGTTTTTCAGCATCAGCACTATTGACATTTTCAGCTGAATAATTCTTTGTTGCGGGGGACTGCACTGTGCATTGCTGGGTCTTTAACACCTCCCTGACCTCTACCCACTGGAGGCCAGTGGTACCACCCTCTTCCTCTAATTTGTGACAAACAAAATTGTCTCCAAACCCTGTAAAATGTCCCCTGGAAGGCAAAATCTTCCCTGGTTGAGAACCATTTGGTTAAAGCAAGTCACATGTTCAGCCTAGATTCAAGGGGAGATGCTGAAGAAGGCATGCATGCCAGGAGACTTGGCTCATGGAGAGCCATTAGTGAAACAGACTCCCACTGCTATTATTATCTCTGAACACTGCATACCGCAGGAACCTGAGTCCTACCCATATGTTGGGCTGTCTCACTCTCCTTCTAATGGGCTGCTCATTCTAGCTTCTTGTCTGAACATCTCCTCTTGTCATTGGTAGTGCTCTGCAGTGTCCATGTCTGGCCACTGCTCTTGGCTGTCTCTCCTGCCCCATCCTAGTGTCTAGATGTGCTTCTCTTTGGTCTTTCCCATTGTCTGCAGTTAATGGAGTGATGTCTAGTGCTCATATGGTAGCACATGACTGCACTTCATGACAGGAAAAGCTGATCTTGCAGTCTCTGAATATAGCATATGTTCTAACACCCACACACACTAGCAATTGCTACTCTCTGTCTCTCCCTCTCTGAAAAGCACTTGCCTTATCACCCCCTCCCCCACGAACTACTACTTTCCCTTTGGGATTCATCTTAGGGGCCACCTTCCCTCAGAAACCTTCTTGGAAAACCCAGTCTTCAGTCATGTTTAGCAGTTCCTTGAGGGCAAAGACTTTGTCATGTTCATCTTTCTGTCCTCAGCACAGTGTCTATTGTGTGGGAAAGATTTCTCATAATAAATGAAGGATTTAGAGGCCAAAAAGAAGACTTTAAAGTTTGAAAAGAGAGTGAAAAAGTGTGGGAGTGAATCATATCACTATTTGGGAGAATAGCCTTTTGTGCAGGAGGAGCCCCAAGTACATGGTTGGGAGGCTGACATGGCTATGGCTTGTCTGTGGAAGACCAAGAGGACCAGTGGGCAAGGGCAGAGCAAGGGGGGACTGTGATAGGAGTTTTGGTCAGATGGGTAACAGAACAGCTCATTTCACTCTGTAGGTCAAGGTAAGGCCTCTGAACTTTATTTTGAATGAGTTAAGAAGCGTCTGGGGGAAGCTTTGAGCATAAGAGTGACTTACATTGACCTATGTTTTTAGAGGGTTTTTCTGGCTCCCGTGTTGAGACGGTCAGCACCAGAGAAGAAGGGTGAGGGCAGAGAGGAAACAATTGCAACAATCTGGCGAGAGATGATGATGGCCTTTTCTGGTGGACTGGATGCGAGATGCAAGAGCGGGAATGGTATCAGGGATGACATCATGGTTTGGGGTCTGAGCAAGAAGAAGGAGGCTATTTTCGGGCGGAGGAGACTGCTTCAGGATAGAAATTAAAAGTCTAGCTTTGACGTATTAAGTAGGAGATGCTTACTGTACATTCAGTAAAGGCAGACAGCTGACAGCTGGCTATACAAGTGTGAAGTGCAGAGGAGGTACATAAACCAAAGATACAAATGTGGAAATTCTTAGTTCTTACTAGGATAAACATCTGGGATTTAAAAAATGAAAAAATACAATGGCTCAATAATAGAAATGTATTTCTCATAATTCAGCAGTCTAGGAAAGTTCCAGATCATTAGCAAATAGTGAAAGACCTATTTCTATGGAGAGCTGGGGACAAAAACTTGATTGAAGTAGTTCAACAAAGAATTAAAAAGATGGGGATTGGAATTGGAGACTGTGCCCAGACAATTCATTCAAGTAGCTTGTTACAAAGGAGAACCACGAAAGGGGTGGTGGCTTGAGGGTTAAATGAGTTCAAGGCTTTTTGTTGTTGTTTGATTTTTAAGCTTTTTTAATAGGAAAAACTACAGCATGGTTGAAGGATAATAATGGGAATGGCTCAGTAGTGAGGAAAATATTGATGATGCAAGAAAGAAGGGGGAGAATTTCAAGAGCTCGGCCCTTGAGTAGGCAGAGGAAATGCCAAACAGAATGAGGGCTCGCCTGTAGGTAGGGGCATGAACTATTGTTCATCCATAAAACAGCAGGCTAGTCCCAGTTTATGGGCACAGAGGCAGGTGGGGGGATCAACTACTCCAGTTTGTCTGTGACTGAGGGCTTTCCTGGATCATGGGACTTCTAGTGCCCAAATTGGTGCAGCCAAGAGCAAATAGGAATGGGTGGTCACCTTGGAGGTAGAAAAATTTGCTGTGTGAGTTTATGAAATTTTTCTTTGGAGTGCTTGGAGTATTGCCTATGAGAAAGGGCAAGACTTCCCCAGTTACTTTAACCCATTACTAAGCATCTACATAGCCTACATCTCAGTGTTATGCAATGTGAAGGCTATTACAATAAATAGTTGTTGTCCCAGTTCTTGAGGAGCTTAAGCTAGTGGAAAAAAAAATAGAAAAGAACATAAGGCAAGCAAATGTGGGATGTATGTAATGAGTTTATTTATTGTAAGGCATTTAAGTCATGTCTCATATTTTTTTAGGAACCTATTAGCTACTAGAATAGATAATACTCAAGGATATTAATAATTAACATTTTCTGAGATCTTATTGATTTCTGACAGCTGTATATTTGTTATTTCCCCTTTATAACAGCCAATTAGAGAGTTCCTATTATTATCATCTCCATTTTACAGCTGAGGAAACAAATGCATAGTGATTAAGCAATTTAGTCCAGCTCACACAGCAATTTGCTCCAGGTAACATGGCAGGTTTTGAACCTTGGTTGACTCCCCACCCAAGCTTTTTAGCACTGTACTGTATTGTCCCTTGGAAATTGCTATGATGTATGGTAAAATGTGCTTGTGATGAATAGTACCCACAAATGCACTAAAATTTAGAAGGAGAAACAATTTTTGTCTAGGGCAATCAAGGAAGACTTCCTAGATGAAGAGTCATTAATTGGAACTTGAAGGAAGTTAAGAGGTTATTACACAGAGGTGAGGGAAAGACTTGCCAGACAGATAAATCTCAATGAGGGCTAAGTCATCTTTTTTGTTACCTACTATTTTCATGAACTCCCACACTCTATGATAAGCTTGTTTTTTTTTCTTCCTCAGCTTCCAAAAAAAATATTTGGGATTTTAAGAAGGTAGAACCACAGAGTAGAATGATGATCTTTACTTTCTTACCCATGCATAGCTTGTCTTTAGAGTTACAGAATGGATAACAAAATTCTGTTGGTCTTCAGAAGAAAAAATAAATAAATAAATAAATTTATTAATTAAATATATATTTAAAGTATAACATACATAGAGGATATAAGTATTTTTGTTAAATAAACAAACTTGCATAACCAGCCCATAATTAAGAAAAACTTTGCCAGCATCCCAGCAACCCCTTTCA
>VMDR010038082.1:0-10066 GCA_007922815.1 Macrotus californicus | reverse complement strand
TGGAACAACGATGAAAAATAGCAGGTCCATGTTAATTACATTTTTGTTCTCCCTTTCACTTGCGTTTTTCTGAGTTCTTTAAGGATAAGTAAGCATGAAGACACAAGAATAGGTTCAAGAGCTTCAACTGCCCCGGAATATTGTATACTGGTCAATTATATGACAGAAACCATAAAAAAAATTATTTACTGAATTTTTTATCTTGTGAGCTCCATCAGGAAGAAACTGATGGTATTATGGGAGAAACCCATTTCTTCTTCAATTCTCAGTAATTAATTACAGATTAGCAAGCCTATTAGCATGCAGGCAAAGTTTATTAGTGCTAAGTTCTAACGGGAGAGCAAAAACAAGGATGGCAAGAGCAGGGTAGTCAGGGGCCCTAGTGTAGCAAGAGAGCCAAGAGAGCGAGTCCTTGGTTCTGAGGACTTATATAGTTGGTGGGATGGGGGTGAAGAAGTTTACATAGTGATTAATGGGTAAAGGTAGTGCCAGGTTTCCTGGGGAGAAGTGACTGTCCACACGTAGGCATGTATGGGGTCTGCTAGCCTGAATCCTTACCTTGCTCCAGACTCATCTGTTCATTTGGTATATGTGAGGGGAGGCAGGCAGTTAACCAAAATTGTTTTTTGGGTTTTTCTTTGGGTACTATGGAATGTCCCCCTTCCCCCTTCCAGGCTTTGTGATGAATACACAGTCATGGTTCTTTTTTTACCAGCTATTGTAGATGATACACACAGACTTTCGATCCATGCCCCCCCTCCCCCACCACAACACTATTATAGTTTTCCTTGTGTTCTTTGGAATACCTGGCAATCTTATCAAACCGGGCTCAGCACTGCTGACCTGGTGGGGGAGACACATCTTCCTTTGCTTCCAGCCTGCTGTACTAAGTTCTTTGTTAGATTGTAATGGTGAAGGCCCTTCCTTTATTTCCCCTGTGGCTGCTCCTCCCTAGCCGATATATTACAACCCAAACAACATTCAGTAGAAAATTTTGTCTTACTACTTTTATATATCATCATTATATAAAAGAGGTGGGGCTTCTTGCCAATGTTCAAAATGAGTTTCCAAGCTTATTAGGGCTTTTTCACCCTGCACATTATTTTTCCATTATTATTTTTTTTCTTCAACAAATATGTAAGTGTAAATCTTAGAAATGTAATCTAGGAAAATGTGAAAATGGATGATGACTGAAGCTGCACACTGGCAGAAGTTAGAGGGAAATATTTTGCCCTGCATTCATTCTCTGATATACTAAATGCCAGTCAAAAGCTACTTCAAATTATAGCCTTTATAATATTATGCAAATGGTAAATATCTGCTTAAGTCATCACATTCACAGGAGCTAAGTGATTTTTTAAAAAGCAAAAACAAAAACTTTGCTAGAGGATGTGCATAAAATTGAGCCTCTAGTTGAATATCTGAAAGAAAAATTCTAATGATACATAGACAAACAGGGAAGAAAAACAAAAAAAAATCACTTACTTCTTTAGCAATAAATTGGAGACCTGACTAGGTCTACTCTCACTTAAGCATGAGTAACGCCCATGAAATATTCCTAACTTAAAAAGTAGAACCCAACACAACTTTGAAATAAAGATAAAGAGCTTACTTTTCACAAATGTGTCATGTAGAAATGTACAATAATTAGTAATTAGCAATTTTAAAGTGGATAATTTATAGGCTAAATAAGAATGTAGCATATTTTGGAGCACATTTTGAAGTCAATACCTTTGTCATGGATGTTGTAGAGCACTACCTGATTGCCCCTTCCAGGGGGAAGCACTAATCTACAAGCCTTGACCCTTCCCAGCCCCAGTAACATTGCCCAGTGATGCTCCATAGCTAAGTCTGTCCCCAACACCCTGACCAAAGAATGTACTATTCTGAAGGGTGCACCACCTCTGAGGAGGCAGCCAATAGCCAATGATTGATCCATGGATGTAGACAAATATTCATTTCACTTGCTTCAATTCATCAATTCTTAAGAGTTCTTTCAACCTCAGAACTCCCTGTGGAATCAAATGAGGTCTCTGTGTGACTTGCCACTTGCCTATTCTGCTTCCTTCACTTCATTACAGATGCTGTTTCTAAGTGCTCCAGATGCTGTTTCTAAGTGCTCTCCCCATTAAACATCATGGACAGAAATTTCCCTCTCACAGTCTATTTTCCAGGGAACCAGATCTATGACAGTTGTTTCCAGAAATTGCCCAACAAACCACATTGTAACATGGGTTTTTGGAGTTGAATTCTCTCCTGGTTGCCAGCCACAGTAATGACACGATACTTAGAAATTTTAAAGGTCTTAAGCTGAGATGGTATACTAGTGAAAGCGCATATGCCTGAAAGTGAATAGTATCAGGCTCCAGAATTATGAGAAAAGTTATTATAGGGACTGTAGAATCTGTTGGTTGTTGCTAGGGGCAATAGATGATTTAGTAAAAGAAAATAAAAGATTGAGGTTGATTTTTTATCAATTAAGGGCTATGTATGAAAGCCAATGGGTCTCCTTGGCAACATAAAAAGAGAATGTCATTTTCTCCAAATTAAGGGCAGAAAAGTAGAGTACTAATACAAAGAGTTTATCATAAGGGTAGCAGATCTCTACAGATGGTTGAATTACTGGGTCCACAAGTCATGTAGATGAGAAAGGAATTGGATCATGGTATAGGTTAATAACTGAGAAAATCTTAACCACTTTCCTTTAATCCTCTGAGTTTGAGCAAGTATCCCACTCTGCTCTTTATTTCCTTAAAGATGAAAAAGGGGTATGTTTTTTTACCTGAGGGAGTGTTTATAAATGTGGAACTTCCTTGTACTGTTTAGTTATGTGGAAAGAACTCCAGGCCATGATACAAACACATTGTTAGGATGACTCCTGGAAACAAATAAGAAAAAACAATGGTCCATATTACTTGAATGAAATATGCCAGCATTAGAAGAGATCAAAAGGCTCAGAAATGAGCGTGAATTCAAACTAACTTTATGTAGCACATTAAAGCCTACCAGATACAATCCTCCCCAGAAAAGGCAAACAATCAACCAACAAAATAACTCAGCTAATTGATATCAGCCAGCTTCTGTCATCAGCCACCTCAATAGCACAAAAGCACATGAATGCTCTTCTTGCACCCAATGGGCTTTCACTCACTGGTTGTTGATCCAGTTACTGCTGCTTGTGTGTGCCCAATTTGCCATTAACAGACTGATATTAAATGCTTAAATCCTACCTGGGATTAATTTCTAGGTCCAAGATGGCCACAGAGTAGGTGGACGCTACACTCACCGCCTCCCAGAACCAAACTAGAATTACAACCAAAGTGTAGAGCAATTAACCTGAATAACCAACTGAAAACTAGCTGAAGATAAGTCTTATAACCAAGTATTTACAAAAGAAGCCCTTTTGAGACTAGCAGAAAGAGCCAAAGGACAAAAAGGGCTGGCTTCTCTCTCACAGGTGGCAGCTGAGATTCTGAAGGGATATTTCAGCTGCAAAGGTGTCCCCTGAGAAGAGTGGTGTCTCCACCCCAAGCTGAGGACCCCAGCCCAGAGTTCCAAAGCCAGAAATAGGCAATCACATAATATCTGGCTGTGAAAATCAGCAGGGATTATATCTGTCAGGGAGAGAGGGGTCTCTGCTAGAGAGAGACACTCTCTTAAAGAGCCAATACACAAACTCTTACTCACAGCCACTCACCCCTGGCTCTGGCAGAGGGAGGGCAGAGTAGACTAGAGACACTTGAGGAGGTTCTGGGGTTTGTGGCTTTGTGGAGAGAGCTGAAGGGATATCCCCAGGATCCCTGTGCTGAGTCATTTTACCACACCACAGATACCATCTTTTTTGGGTGGAGCATTCCGCTCCATACAGCACCAGCCTGGAGGAAAGCAATATCCTCACCCTCTGGACTCCCTGCTACTCCACACTGCAAAGCCTGTGCCTGTGGAGGAGTCAGTTGCTTGGGCCGAGGGTAGAGGTCTGGGTAAATTCAGGGGTATCAGTGACTAAGTGGTGTGGCTTTGGGATAGGAGCCATTCCTCCCGTGAACCTGACTGGTACCTCCCCATCATGGAAGATCTACTAGCCCCACTCTCAGGGCCCCCAGGGCCCCACTCCTCCCGACTATTGATGGCTTCACCCTGCCAAGGTCTAGGCAGAATCTGACACAGAATAACTTATATGGCTCTGGGGTGAGAGCCACTCTCTGCACCCTTACTTAAACCTGACAAGGCATCTCTTCCTCACAGTAAACTGACTAGACCCATCCTCCTGACTTGATAACCCTGCCCAGCTGAGATCCAGCTCCTGGGAGAAGCTGGTAGATTGAATTGTACTAGAAAACAGATTATTTTCCCTAGCACTCCCTATCATGCAGAGACTTCCTTTCACATGGTCAAATCTTGGCCTATTCGGGCCTGATGAATACTTTTGGACACACCCTGATGACTACATGAGACCCTGCCCCACCACAAAGTTGTGCAACCCCTCGGGGTGGCCGCTAGACTTGGTATAACTTGGGACATATACTGAGTAGCTTCAGGCCCAGAAAAGGCATCAAGCTGGAACCTGTATCAATTTGGTGAATGCCACTTTCTCCTATCTGGTGACTCTCTGGGAACCTACCTTATGCAACTCAAATACTGCCACAGTCTCTTTCAGTGACTGAGCATAACAGACAGCTGGCAGGTGGAAACAGGTAGAGACAGATCTCAGGGTACCTTGGGACTTAAACTGACCTGCCTCTGGACCCAAAGCTGGTAAAGACCAGCTTTGGTGCCCAGTTTTGTCCTTACTGAGCAATCCCAGGACCAGCAGAGACAACCACAAACTGTGTCTCACTTTGTAGCTCCAATGAGATCGCTCAGGGAGTATCACAGGCAGTGTCTGATATTGGCCTGAACTAGAGTCCCTTTGAAAAAGTCCCAGAACAAATACACCCAATGACCAGCTACAGAAAATATCATAGCAAATCCAGTTAGTATCACAAGCAGTGAATCCAAAGGGAGATCTCAGAAGGCACCAGACTGTGCTGAGGCAAATTTCACTTTGTGTGGTCAGTACTTGCACAGCAGCTCATACACTGTGATCAGGACCAATCCTCACAATTAGCCAGCCTGAGGGTCAACCCCACGTATGAACAGGCCAATAGAAATAAGACTCGATTACAATAGGAGGGCCCATGTAACCCACACAAAGGACATTCCTGGGGCATGAAGCTTAGGTGACCAAGGAGACTAGACCAAGTGGTTCCACAAGCTACCTATTACATAAGGCCACCTTACTAAGATGAAAAGTCATAGCAGATCTACTTAAGACATTAAAAAAAAAGAGAAAACAAAAAGAGGCAGCCAAAATGGGGAGACAAAGAAACATGATCAAATGAAAGAACAAGAGAAATTCCCAGAAATAACGAGCTAAATGAAATGAAGGCAAGCAATTTATCAGATATAGAGTGCAAAGAAAGTTGTTATAAGGATGCTTAAGGAACTTAATGAGAACACAAAACCTTAGTGGGAGCTACAACACCATGAGGCAGTAATACTTATACCTCAAAGAAGACACTTTAAGGAAAAGGCTATGGTAAGAAACAAAGAAAGACACTACATAATTATAAAAGGAAAAATACAACAAGGAAACATAACCCTTGTAAACATTTATGCACCCAACATAGGAGCACATAATACATATAAAGGCAAACTTGAGGGACATAAAGGGAGAGACAGATAACAACACAGTCATAGTAGAGTATTTTAACAACACATTGACATCAATAGATAAAAATCAACAAGGGCAGAAAAATCAACAAGGAGACAAAAACTTAAATGACACACAAGATCAGATGGACTTAACAGAATTCTTCAGAATATTTCACCCAAAAGCAGGAGAATATACATTTTTTTCAAGTGCACATGGAAATTTTCTAGGATACACTACATGTTGGGACACAAAACACGCCTGAATACATTTAAGAAGACTAAAATCATATCAAGCATCTTCTCTGATCATAATTGTATAAAACTAGAAATCAACCAAAAGAAAAAAAAACTGAAAAACACACAAAGACATAAAGGCTAACTAAGATGTTACTAAACAATGAATGGCTCAACAACAAGATCAAAGAAGAAATCAAAAGATATCTCGAAGCAAGTGAAAATGAGAATACAACAACACAAAATCTATGGGGCATAGTGAAAGCAGAACTAAAAGGAAATTTCATAACATTACAGGCCTACCTCAAGAAACAAGAAAAATATTAAATAAACAATCTAACTTTACATTTAAAGGAACTCAGAGAAGAAAAACAAACAAAGCTAAAATGAGTTAAAAAACAAATAATAAAGATTGGAGCAGGAATAAAAAAGAGTAAAATAAAAACAATACAAATGAGCAATGAAACCAAGAGCTTGTTCTTTGAAAACATAAACAAGATTGAAAAACCTTTAAGCAGACGCATCAAGAAAAAAAAAGAGGACTCAAATAAATAAAATCAGAAAAGAGAAGTAGTAACAACTGGCACCAAAGAAATACAAAGAATTGTAAGAAAATATTATAAATAACTATATGCTAACAAATTGGACAACCTGGATGAAATGGATAACATACTATCTTTAAAAACTAAATCAGGAAAAATCAGAAAATCTGAATAGATAGGTTAAAACTAGTCAAATTGAAGCTGTATAACTTCCAGTTGAGATGGCAATATAGATAAACATAGCTCACCTCCTCACACAACCACATCAATATTACAACTAAAATATAAAACAACCGTCACTCAGAACCATCATAAATCGAGTTGAATGGAAGTCTGACAACTATGGAATTAAAGAAAACACATCCATCCAGACTGGTAGGAGGGGCAGAGACATAGAATGGGCTGGTCCCACATTCATGTGTGGTAGATAAAAATTCAAGAGGGCTATCTCAGGAGTGAAGACCCAGAGCCTCACACCAGGACCCCTAGCCCAGGGATCCAGTGCCAGGAAGATAAGCCCCCATAAATTCTGGCTGTGAAAAGCAATGGGCATTGAGTAAGTAGAAGAAATTTCTGGAGTCCTAAGCAGTCCATCTTAAAGAAACCACACATGGATTTACTCAGACTCACTCCCTCTGAGGTGCAGCACCAAGGTAGCAGCTTGAAAGGGGCCAGTGGAATTAGGGAGAAAGTGAAGTGTCTGCCATCAAGATGAGAGCTGGGGGATAGTCTTCTCCTAGACAGAAAGGTGAGCAATTATCTCTTTTCTGAATTCACCCCCACAGAGCAACAGAGTGCTATATCTGAGACTCCATCAACCTGGCTAACACTGTTTGCCCCACCTGGAGATCTCTAGAGACTCTGTCCTACCCAACTTATGAGTCCACCCAAGCTGCTTTTCGATATGAATGGCTGGTCTTGGCTCATGCTTCACAATTTCCTAGGTCCTCTCAAACAAGCAAGAGCCTGACTCTGTGAGCCTCTTGCCCACTGTACTTCTTGCTAATGGGCCCCAAGCCTGGCACTAGCAGCAGCCAGCCTATATTCACAGCATGTCTTTGCCTCAGAAACTCCAAACAGCACAAGTAGCACTCATCTCAGATTGCTTTATAGCTCAGGAATGGTTGCCTCAGGCAACACACAGATGGAGGCTGACTTTGGTTAGTACCACCTGTGAAACCCAAGAGGCTTTTCACTCAGTGGACAACTACAGACCATATTGGATCACCACCACCCTGCACCTGCACTGCTGATACTGCACAGAGAGTGTAGGTTAGTGGTTAGTGGTCACAGCCAGTCCTTGCAGCTGACTGGCCTGGGTAAACCCATCTCATTGACCTGTCAATAGCAATCAAGGCTCAACTACAAGAGAAGCATGTACTCAGCCCACACAAAGAATGATCCTCAAGTACCCAACTTGGGTGCTAAGAGAGGCTGTGCCAATGGATGTTACAGGACATCTACTACTTTAGGCCATGCTACCAAGACAATGAGTCATAGTAGCTCTAACTAATACATAGAAATAAACACAGGGAGGCTGCCAAAATGAGGAGACAAAGAAACATGACCCAAATGAAAGAATAGATCAAAACTCCAGAAAAAGAACTAAACTAAATGGAGAAAAAGTACCTACCAGGTGCATAGCTCAAAATGCTGGTTATAAGGATGATCTAGGAACTTAGTGAGGACCTCAGCAGCAAAGCAAAGATCCAGTCAGAAATGAAGGATATGCTAAATGAAATAAAGAACAATTTGCATGGAAACAACAGCAGAGTGGATGAAGCCCAGAATCAAATCAATGATTTGGAATATAAGGAAATAAAAAACAGCCAATCAGAACAACAAGAACAAAAAAGAATCCAAAAGAAGTAAGGATAATATAAGCAGCATCTGGGACAACTTCAACCTTCCAACATTCACATCACTGGGGTGCCTGAAGGAGAATGGAAAGAGCAAGAGACTGGATATCTATTTGAAAAAATAATGAAAGAAAAATTCCCTAATTTGGTGAAGGAAATAGACATGCAAGTCCAGGAAACATAGAAAGTCCCAAACAAGATGGATGCAAAGAGGCCCACTATAAGACTCATAATTAAAATGCCAAAGGTTAAAGATAAATAGAGAATCTTAAAAGCAGCAAAAGAAAAGCAGTTAGTTACCTACAGGGTAATTCCCATAAGACTGTCAACTAATTTCTCAAAAGAAATTTTGCAAATTAGAATGGATTGGCAAGAAATACTCAAAATCATGATAAGCCAGGTCCTACTGCCCAAAATACTCTACTCAGCAAAGCTCTTTAGGATTGAAGAGTAGATAAAGAGCTTCCCAGACAAGAAAAAACTAACGGAGTTCATCATCACCAAACAATTATTATATGAAGTGTTAAAGAGACATATAAGAAAAAGAAGATCAAAACTATGAACAACAAAATGGCAACAAATATCTATCAACAAATATCTATCAACAATTGAATATAAAAACAAACTAAGCAAGAAGAATAATCATTATACAGGGAGCATTTTGATGGTTGCCAGATGGGAGGGAGATATGTGTAAATGATAAAAAATGTCAGGGGATTAAGAAGTATAAGTAGCTAGTAACAGAATAGCCATGGGGTGTAAAGTACAGTATAGGAAATGGAGCATCCAAAGAACCTACATAAGTTCCATGGACATTAACAATGGTGTGGGGACTGCCTGAAGGAGTAGGAGGTGCTGGTTGGAAGGGTGCAAAGTGGGAAAAATTGAAACAACTCTAATAGCATGATAAAAAATATATAATTAAAAAAGAAATTGAAGCTGTAATAGTAAAAAACCTCTCAATAGACAAAAGTCCTGGATTGGATGATTTCACAGGTGAATTTTACCAAATATTCAAAGAACTAATACCTATCCTCCTCAAATTATTCCAAAAATTCAGGAGCAGGAGAAGTCTCTCAAGCTCATTTTATGAGGCCAGTGTTGTCATATTTTCAAAACCAGATCTAAGACACTACTAAGAATAAAAATTATAGGTCCATATTCCTGATGAGTATAGATGCTAAAATCCTCAACAAAATATTAGCAAACTGGATCCAGCGATACATTCAAAAGATTATACACCATGATCAAGTGGGATTTATTCCAGCAATTCAGTTTGATACACTATCCTCAAGTCAATAAAGAGGATATACCACATAAACAAAATAAATTATAAAAATCACAATATCATATCAATATTCAAAAAAACACATTTCATGTAATTCAGCACCCATTTTTGATAAAAAATCCCAGCAATATGGGAATAGATGGAACAAACATCAACATAATATAGGTATGACAACTTACTAACCCAAAGCCAACATCATAATTAATTGACAAAAACTAAAATTGTGTCCCTTAAATTGGGAACAAGGCTGGGATTCTTATTCAACCTAATACTGGAAGTCTTAGCCACAGCAATCAGACAAGGAGAATAAATAAAAGACATCCAAATTGAAAAGGAAGAAGTAAAACTATTATTATTTGCAGATGACATAATATTGTATATAAAGAATCCACAAAAACTACTAAAACTGGTGAATAAATTAAATAAGTAGCAGTATGCAAAATAGATAT
>VMDR010038081.1:0-10070 GCA_007922815.1 Macrotus californicus | reverse complement strand
AAATTGAGACAGGTATAGAGCCTAGCTATCTTAGTCCTGGGGAAAACACCTGTAATGACTGTTTTCACGTGAAAGGCAAAAGGGATCTCCCTATACTTAAAAAGAATAAAAATTTAACTCATTAACTAAATTTACCAATAATTCCCAAAATCACCAATGAAGAGAAATGGATATTCCTCTTAAAAAATCACAAGGAAAAATAATTATGAATCAACATCAGAGATTAAAATTAAGTTTTTAAAACTATAGCTTAAAATAAGTAAAATTCAAGAATGTAACAGGAAGTCCACAGTGACCCTACATCTAAAACCCAAACAAACAAACAAAAAAACCAGGACCTGCTCTCCACTGACATTGTATAAAACTGGAGAAAAAAACGATTATACGTACTCATACAGTCATTAGAAGAAATGTGAAAGAATGATCTAACTACTAAGAATACCAACAGTTCAATGCAACAGCTTTGACAAGTTACAGGAGAGGTTAGAAATGCAGACTGTGAAGCACTGAAAAGCCAGCAGTTAATGAATGAGAGACTCATTTACTTGCATGAACCCGTACGCAACACTTTGCACAGGAAATCAGAAGGCTTGTTCCATCCTCTTCCAGGAAGGCATTAGGTGGAGAATATTCTATGTTTTCTTCGCTATAAATAAAACACATCTCTGGAATGAGGGGCTTAGTCTTTCCTCCTGAAGTAACCACTTCATCTAATTTTGTCTGCCATCTAGAATCATTTTCTTCATTGCTGTTATCTGGCTGAAAAACACAGAATTTCCATGAGTGAAAAACACGGAAAAGAACTCATGTTTGTTCTGATCACTCAAATCTTCTAATAGCTGTTCCATCCACTAAATTCAAGCTTCTGTTCTTCCTCGTGTTCTTTTTGTCCCAGCTGTTAGCTTTTTACCAACAGTCCTCCTCAGGCTCCCATTCTGTGCATCTGCTCATATGAGAAGGTGATGAGCTCCTAAAACTATATTCTTACGTAACTAGTTCATGGAAAGCACCAGTTTTTCTGATGAATTTTTCTTCATTTCTTTATTTGCACTAGGTTAACAGACTTGGTTTCATTTACTGAAGAATCTTACCCAGTAACACCTGAATGGGATGTTTTAAAGAACTAAGTTGAAGTCCAAGCAAAAGTATTGAGAGAGTTTTTGAAGGGTTCTGCCTCTCCACAGTGTTTGAAAACATCAAGACAAAAAGATCTGGTAAATGTCACTAAATAAAAAATATAATGTGTAAAACAAGATAGTCATCGCTAATCAAAATATATAAAAATATTTACTGTTTAACTGAAACGCTAATTAATAACTACCTTATTATTTCCAGAGACCTGATATTAATAAATATCCCTAAATCTTACAACTTCAGTGGGAATTTTTAAATTATTGGGCAAATATTATAGGCAGATTATGTTATAGAAATAAGAATCAAGAAAAAGTTAAGTTTTTCTAAAAAAAAACAGAAATTTAGTGGCTTAAAAGGAAAACAAAAATGTCACTCACCAGGGCCACATTCTAAGATGAGTAATCTATTTCCTCTATTTACAAGGTCTAAAAATGTGGCATATCACAGACTTACATGCTCTGAAATATCTGAACAGGAAAGCATTTACTTTACATGGAACTCTAAGATGTGATCTTGAATAAAATATTTCCAATTCAACTAGTGAAAATATAACCCAGAACACAATCTTCCTATCAGTATACTTCATTGTATCTTAAAATAGATCAGGTAGTTCCATCACCCTTACTAGATTCCTAAAGATCATTTTGTCTGTTAGAGCTGGAGAATGTGGCCCTCAGTGAACTAAAATGTGATCAGTGTAATGGATATGGAATGCTACTGAAACATGATGAATAGCTGGCAGTATGCATAGCTGGCTGATGAGGGTAAGCTGGACAATTCACTTTGAATTGAATCCTGCTGTGTCTTTTGCATGTTCCATGTGGGAAGATAGAGACACTTTAAATGTGGTCCCAGAGCTGATATCTATATTATTTAGAGTGGTATTTTCAAGTATAAAACAGAAGCTAGGTCTAAGACCTCTCTTTTTAAGATTTAAGTTCTGTGTTTCTTAGTGAAAGGGGGTAGGAAAAAAGGTTGGAACTGCTCCTTGACTGAAATAAACCAAGGTCAACAAATAAACCAATCATGTATTCCAAAATGATGAAATGTCTCTCAAGTAGTGATTAGAAATTCTGTTTGGGGCTCTACGATGGCCATTAGCTACATAAGTATTAATGTCTTCGTTTTCATGTGCATCCTTACCTTACAATTATTCACCTGTACTTTTACAGTAGCAGAAAGTATATCAGTGAAAGGAAACCTTGACAATGATCCCCTCCACTCTCATTACCTTGTAGTATGGCATGAGGAGAGCACAGATAGCACAGTATGGCTCCATTCTGCCCGTGGCTGCATTATACTCTTGTTCAGCCACAAAGTTTGGGGACTTCGTCTGCCAAAGGTGGACCAGAGGCTTTGCCCAAGATTCTGTTTCTTCCACTTCCTCCTCAATTGATGGAACCTCAGGCAATTCTTAAAAGATAGAGAATGAAAACACAGTGAATATGGGACTCGGGAAAACAACACTGGTTATAAAAGAAGTCCATGATATTAATGTCAGACAGAAAACCTAGTTTATCTTTCAAATAGATTCTGAGAGAAGTGAAACATGTTTTCTTTTTCACCCTCCTTGTCCTCACAGACTAGGTCCGATCTGATGGCCAGACAACTCCATCCTTTTGACACCACCTCCTTCCCTGCCAGGAATAACTCAACTGTTCCTTCCTTTCAACTCCACCAGTTCCATGTTTCTACCGCTACCATTAACGACCCCCATGGTAAAAGAGCTGATAAATTTGAGATAATCTCCAGGTAACAGAGGAATTTGCTAGGCCAGTAGCTGCCTTACCAATATTTTTAATTTCCTCACCGAACATAGTACATAGTTCAATAAAAATTTACTAATTGGACTTCATTTAATTAACTTTTAGGCTCAAGAATTCATGACAAATAACATCTACAGAGTATCTATCATATGCCAAGCAATACAATACTGTTACATGGATATAGAAGACAATCTCTATGTAAAATCTTATTTGTTCAATATGATGCCCCTAGAGGGTCAAATCTCTTAAGCATGTGTATCTATTACCCTAAAAGAGTTAGATTTCTACTCCACAAAAATACTATTTTAGAAAATTTTATAGAAGGGAGAAAAATATAGAAAGACATAACAGGTTAAGAGAATATTCTTAATGACAAGAGCAGGGCACAATATATCAGAACAGGAACCACAGCTACATCTAGTACATAACGTCTAGAACTGTGACACATTCTAAAATTCCTCACCAGTAGCTGTCACAGACTTATGAATAAATAGTTTGGAGCAAAGTCCTCACCTCCCAAGCATGAGTGGTCCTATGGACTAGACTGCTCTAGCCCTTGAATTGTTGACTTACTTATTTTAGAAAAAGTCAAAAACAGATTTCCTCAGATGAGAAAATAAGAAAAGCTTATTAGAAAGGCTAATAGAAACTCAAAGATGTGAAATGCCAACTGAAGAGAAAATGAAAGTACCTGCTTCCACATTGTTGTTGGTGATGGTTTTATTTATTTGTTTGTTTGTTTGTTTGTTTATTATAGAGAATGCTTAGAACTCAGCCATGGGTGTGGTTTGAAAACAAAACAAAATGTAGGAATATTTGTCTATATGGATTTGCAATGCAGTAATCTGACTCTAAACATAAACTGCTTCCACCTCAGTTTTCCTACAAAAAACACATTAGAATACTTACTATAAAGACTAAGATTTGAAAAATGAAAGATGAAAGTGAAAAGTTACCCAGGAACTTGAATTAACATTAAATTCTTAACCCATAGGCTAATATCTCCCACATATGTACTAAAAATGGGATCTAAACAAAAAGAAATCCTTGAGTTTGAGTAGCTGTTGCTACTTATTGGCACACAATAAATATATCGATTCACTTGCTTTATTATAAAAGATTAAAACACACAAGATAGATGATGCCCTTATCCCTTTATTTGGTCATAAGTTAATATAAGGAGTCGTCAAAATATTTTTAGGAATGAAAGAAATACTATTTAATTCCTAAAAGCCTACAATAAAGAAAAAGAAGTAGTAGAAAAGGGTAATTCCTAAGAATGACAAAGAGCAAGAGATGTAAGCAAGGGCTACAGCAAGACACGACCTAGGATGGCCTATGCAAATTGAGTTTGTCCTCAAACCCTCTCAACACTGACCTGGTTCAGGACCCTGGTCTATAGTTGTCCTCCAAAGATCAGGTCATGCTCTGACCCAAGAGCATTTGTCTTCTGTTTGGATGCTCTCCGAGCCAGAGTATGCACTGAACACTTTTCTTAGTAATATTTTTTCTAGTATATCTCATCAAGCAAGGAAAACAAAAAAACAAACAAATGGGACTACATTAAACTGCAAAGTTTTTGCACAGCAAAGAAAACAATCAACAAAGCAAAAAGAAAATCTACTGAATGAAAGAAAATATTGTCAATGACATATCCGATAAGGAGTTCCAAAATGGAAAGAGGACCTCAACAGACATTTCTTCAAAGGGTACATAGAGATGACATACATATATATACACAAAATGATGCTTAGCATCACTAATCATTAGAGAAATACAAATTATCACCTCACACCTGTCAGAATGGCTTTCAACAGTAAATCAACAAACAAACGTTGGCAAGGATGTCAGCAACAATGTTGTGCACTGTTGGTGGGAATGCAGGTGAGTGTAGCCACTGTGGCAAACAGTATGGTGGTTTCTCAAAAAATTGAAAATGGAACTGCCTTAAGACCCAGTGATTCTACTTCTGGGTATACATCCAAAGAAACCCAAAACACTAAATCAAAAGAATAATATAGGCACCCATACATGTTCACCATAGCATTATTTATAATAGTCAAGCTGTAGAAGCAACCCAAGTGCCCATCAATAGGCGAGTGGCCATAACAAAGAATGAAATCTTACAATTTGTAACAATATGGATGGACCTAGAGGATATTATAAGTGAAATAAGTCAAACAGAGAAAGACAAAAACCATATGCTTTGACCTATATGTGGAATCTGAAGAACATAAGCAAACAGACATAGATGCAGAGAACAGACTTGAGGGTTTCAAGGGCAAGGAAGTTGGGTGGGGGGGCCCAAGTAACTAAGTGAAGTAAGTGAGGGGATCAGAAGGTGCAGACAGGTGGGTGCAGAATAGTCATGGGGACCACTTCATGATTGTGTGGCTATCTGGCGGCTGGGCTGTGCACCTAATATGAAATAATACTAAATGTCAACTGTAATTGAAAAACTTTTTTGAATTCAAAATTTTCAATTCTGAAGGTGTGTGTCTTTCGGTAAGACAGATTCACAAAGTTCTTCATAAATTCTAAAGTGATATATAAATGTATATATTATGTAAAATCTACCCACTCATCTTATTTTTGTTTGATCTGTCAATTCAATGCTCCAGTATTTTATGAGGGGAAAAAAGATAGACTGCATTTAATCATAAGTTTATGATGATGACTATTCAGATTTTAATTTAGCTTTAAAAGTAAAAAATATTAGTATTGCCTGAAATTTCCTCATCAAATTACATATCCCTCCTCTGTCTCCAAGAACTTGCCTATCTTTGAGCCATGGCTTTGTTCAAGCACAGACTAACCGTGGCTGCTGCCCTCCCAAATTTATGGTGTGCGTAGAACTGGAAGTCTCAGTCCCTTAGGGAACCAAGAAAGTTCTGGGGGAGAAAGCCTCTTCAGGACTTCTAAACACTCTCACCATTACATTATTCTAAATGAAAATTCTCCCTTTCAGTCTCTAAGGACCTTCCTCTACCCTCATTGATAGCTTCTTTTGTAGTGCACCTTCATCAATTTACTTAAAAAAAAACTCCTATATTCTAATATAGGATGAGGGAAAATCTTTTTCCATTTTAGATTTTAAGTGTTTTGATCATTTAGCATCACTATGCCTAGGAATTTCCTCTCTTTGTCCCTTTTTTTCATCTACAGTTAACTGACGAATTCCTAAAACTTTCACTATAATCTCATTGGTATATAATTACCTCACAACATGATGTATTTTGTAATATGTTGTGCAATGAAAGTAGATCATTCTGTTTCATAGAATTGTAGATTTTTTAAAAATATCAGATTAGTTCTCACAACATCTTCATTCAAAAAAGGATGGCAGGGGCAGATATTATTAAACAAACAAAGACATAGACACTGTAGGCATTCAATGATACCAATGTTTTTATCACTATAATTATATCCTTTTTCATACCAAAAATCAGAAGATTGTACACAGCTATGAGCCTCATCCTGAATGCCACAGTGTGCTGTAAAATGGAGAGAGTAAGACAAGGGAACGATCCCTTGGTTTATTGTATGAAAGTTTGGGAAACCTGTGAAAAGATTACCAGCACAGAATTCCCTCCTTTCCCAACTGTATTCTCCACAAGAACAAAGAAGAGCTAATAATATTAACAGCAGTTCTCAAAGTAAGGTCTGTGGACTCCAGGAGACACACACACACATAATTTCACAGGGTCTGTATGGTCAAAAATGTTTTCATAATAACACAAAGATGTTATTTGCCTATGTCACCCTGTCGACATTTGAAATGGTGACACAAAAGCAATGGAGGGTAAAACTATGCCTTAACTTGAGAACCAAGGCAGTGGCACCAACCCAGTCATCATATTTTTTATTACCTCCTAGTGTGTGTGTGTTGGGGGGGTGGGGGGGGGCGGTGAAGGGACACAAGACACCTTCACTTAACAATGCCTCGATGAAGCCAAAAGAAAAAAAAGTATCAATTTTATTAAATTTGCAATAAAATGAGATGTATAGGGCAAGTACTTCTGCTACACACTGAAGTTCAATAGTTGGAGAAAGCACAAGTGCAGTTAGTTGAATCACAAGTTGATTGAGCTCCTTTTTCAGGTAACACCATTTTTACTTGAAAGAATAATTAACAAACTATGGTCATTCAGACTTGGATGACTGGCAGGAGTTTTCATGAACGCGAATAGATACTTCTAGTCAAGGTGGTGGCATAAGCAGACATGGCTCGCCTCTTTGCACAACCACATCAAATTACAACTAAAACATACAACAACCATCACTCAGGAATGTCAGAAATCGAGCTGAATGGAAGTCTGACCAACTATGAAAGCAAGTTGAATGGAACTTTGACAACTACAGAACTAAAGAAACCACATCTATCCAGACTGGTAGGAGGGGTGCAGATGCAGAATAGGCTGGTCCAACACCCATGTGGATAAAAAATTTGGGATGGATATCTCAGGAGCAAGGAGTCCCAGACTCACACCATGCCCCCCAAACCAGTATTCCAATGCCAGGAAGACAAATCCCTATAACTTCCAGCTGTAAAAACCAGCGGAGATTGAGTCAGTGGAAGAAACTGTTGGAGCCCCAAACAGTTCCTCTTAAAGAACCCACACATGGACTTAATCAGACTCACTTCCTCTGAGCTCCAGCACCAGCGTATGAGGTTGAAAAGCACCAGTGGTATACAGGGAGAAAACTGAAGTGTCTGGCATATAGGTGAGCAGAGGCCATTGTCCCCTTTGCTAAACCCTCCCCTACAAAAAGCCAGTAGACTGGTGCTATAGCTGAGTGACGCCTTGGAGATCTCAAAGGCTCTGCCCCACCCAACTGAAGGGCACACCCACACGCTTTTCCATAAGAATGGCTGGTCTTGGCTACTAAATCCTATCAAACAGCCAATAGCTGGCTTCAGTGGGCCCTAATGGCAGTCAGATTAGATTCACAGCTTGCCTTTGCCTGGGAATCTCCAAGCCCAGCACAAGTAGCAACCATCTCACATTGCTTTACAGCTCAGGCAGGGTGCCCTGGGCAAGACACAGGTGGGGGCTGACCTTGGCCTGCATCACCTGGGAAAGTGTTTTCCTGAGTTCTGTGGGCCATTCTAGCAAATTATCAAACCTGAGAAAGGAGTTGCAGGATTTTATAGTCCACTGGTCAGGAGTAAGGACTTGCAATTGTGAAACTGAGTCCTTAACCTGTGGGAGTGGAGCTAATGCCAAGTTGTTAGTGTCTGAAATGAATTTAACTGTAGGATACCGAAGTGGTGTCTGGAAAGTTGGAGAACTGGTTGATTCAGGAAAAATAACCCACACATTTGTTATCAGAAGTATTCTCACTTGTAGTACACAAAACGGTAACTAGAAATGTGTCGTCTTGATATGTAACTATAAAGTCTGAGAGTCAGTAGCACTTTTGATGCTAACCTAATGATCTATCTACAGCAGTCAGAAGAGTTGCAAGTGAGACTTAATCCTACATAGTACTTGAGAAGGAAGGAAAAAAAGACTAAAAAGTTGGGAGCTCAAGAAATCCTAAAAGCTTTCTGGTTCTAAAAAGAAAGTCAGGCTTGCTGCAATTCACTCCAGAATCTTAAGATGCTCACAGAATCTTCTTAAGATTTCTACTTAAACTAGTTTGAGGTATGCCACATTAATAAATAAGAGGACAACTTTTTCCCTCAAATTAATAAAAATTCCCAAGGTATCGTGGGGGCCCCAGAGAGAGGTGATCTTAGGGATTATTATAGACATATACTTTTAATTTTACTGATTAAGTATTTATTTTGATTATTTTCTATGTGAAGCAATTTATGAGGCTTTTCATTTAAGTGTATTAGGTTTAAAAAGCTTATATAAGAGTGAAACTAAAATATTAGTTCAAGTGATCATAAGATTAAATCTATGGCAAACATTGTACTGTTAAGGTAATAAATTAGGTACGAAATGTAATAGAGGCCCTGACTTTGTGTTCTAGACCAATGATTATTCAACTATTCTGAAGTAAGCCTTGCTACAAAAGTAGAGCTCTGATACAACTCTATTAGAATAAATTAAAACAGTATTTTATTTATGCAATCTGTTTTAAAGTTTGCTTATAATTCTAAACCTCAGTTTCTTCATCTGCAAAATGAGTATAAGATTATCTATATTACAGAGTTTTCCAACAGGTTATATGTGATACCAGCCATAAAGGTACTACTTATTAGCATGCAAGACCTGGTGCTTCAGTAGATGATGGAAGCAGAGTTTGCCACCTCCAAATATGCCTTTTGGAATATGTATTATTTTAAGCTTTTTAAAACAAATCCTCACCTGAGGATATTTCATTAATTATAGACAGAGAGGAAAGGAGGGGGTAGGGAGAGAGAGAAACATCGATTTGAGACAGAAACATAGATCAGTAGCCTCCCATACTTGCCCCAACCAAGGACTGAACCGCAACAGAGGCATATGCCCTGACCCAGACCACACCCACAAGTGTCCGGTGTGCCAGATGTCGCTCCAACCAAACTCCAGCCAAATGAGCACCCAGCCAAGGCTAAGCTAGTTATTTTTAAGAAACAAAAGACTCAGGAAAAACCTTTGACTTCCCCTCTAACTGCATAAAGGAAATTTAGAGGACCTACTCCAGAAAAGAAGGTATTATCAAAGATAACTGTAGTTTAATATGAACTACTATGTGATAGGGAGGACCATAGCAAGGCCCCTTCAATCAAAGCTCCACTGTTAAAGATGGCCCAGCAAACAATTATTTACCAAACATTTGCTTTCCCATCTCCCCGTGAATTGCCTTCCTGCCCTTTGAAGTTCCAAACCACAATCCTTTCTCCTTAGCTCAAAATGTCATAAAAATTCCTCAACTGCTGATTTGTCACTGAACCTCATATTCTTGGAACACCCGTGTGTACAAACATATCAAATTTACTTATTTTTCTGTTAATCTCTCTCATGTTAACTTATCAGCCCAGCCAGAACAACTTTGGTGGGAGGGGACTTACTTTTTGCACCCCACCACACTTCCCTCTGAGTCTCCAGCATAATCTTTGTAAATATCATCCAGAAAATTACTTAAAATATATGGCCTTAATTCCCAACTCTTAACATGATAAGACAAACTGGAACAGGAGGAACCAATCTAGACAGAAACCCAGTTAGCTCCTAC
>VMDR010038080.1:0-10067 GCA_007922815.1 Macrotus californicus | reverse complement strand
CATGTGGTATTTCTCTCTCACCACCTGGCTTATTTCACTTAGCATAATGCTCTCTAGTTCCATCCATGCTGTTGCAAAGGGTAGGATCTCCTTCTTTCTCTCTGCTGCATAGAATTCCATTGTGTAAATGTACCACAGTTTTTTGATCCACTCATTGACTGATGGGCACTTAGGTTGCTTCCAGCACTTGGCTATTGTACATTGTGCTGCTATGAACATTGGGATGCATAGGTTCTTTTGGACTGGTGTTTCAGGGCGCCCCTTAGAGACTTTTGAATGAATACATTAAATGCAACTTATTTTCATTATTGTAGAGTAGAAGGTTTCAGTCTGTAACACATAAATTCCTAATTGCTGTGGTCTAATTGTGTGTAAGATATACTTAGTTTTAGACTAATTTGTAATTTATATATGTTTCCATACCTTTCAATAGCTTGAAGGTGTTGATAGGATATATATCTTTTGAGAAGTCTGCCAAATCCAATAGCCAGATTTCAATCTATGAGTATCAACATACTGGACCAGGTGACCCCCTCCCAACCCCATGTCTGATGGGACTATGTGTAGACACTTGAAATAGACTGAGCCATCTGCCACCATGGGGACAGGGAAGTGAATGGGTAGGGGTAGGGTATGGGATGGGGAGGGAGACAGAGAGAGAGGGGGGAGCGAGGAAGGAAGGAGAGAGAGAGAATGTAGCACACTCATAAAGAAAAACAGAGTTGGGAGGTATGTAAAAATTGTTTCCTGGGTTCCTAATGATTTCATAGTTCTTAGTTCTAGTCATGGCTGAGGTCTGGCTATACATTCTTGGCTTTGTATTTGGAGAGACCACCCCAAATAAGAATTCTTATAGGAAATCTCTCTTCCCTTTCTTTTTCTCCTCCCTTCTCACCCTCCTCCTTTTTAAATTTGTTTTGTATACCCTAACTCACTTATTGATATACTCCATGACAAATAGAACTGGAAATAGGAATCCCTTAGTTACGTGCAAATCCCTGTAGCTTAATAATAGAATAATGAGTTTGGACATTGACTAAAGTTTTAGCTACTCTCTCGCACCAACAGGTGGGGCTGTCAGGTTGAAGCATGGCAAAATTCCATTTATGACTCTGAAGAAACAGAATCTTTGAGAAAAACATTTTTTTCCCCTGTAAATGACTGACACTGTAAAAACTAGCTTATCCCAGCTGCTCAAAAGTGCTGGACAGTTGGGATGGCCTTATACCATGGCTCTGACTCGAGGCTTTGGCTGACCACATACTCAGACCCGAAGGACAGAGGGAGGCAACAGGTCCTCCTCCTGCAGCCCTGGCTGAAGAAATGTAGCTCATGCTGGAGGCAGAGAGTAATGTTTTCAGAGGGGGCGGGGGAAGGCTAGTTGGTTTTCTTTGATGTAATTAAAACAAAACCGCAAGAAAACCTTAACAGCCCCATACCTTCTCATCTGTGTCTTGTGATCTTTCCCTCCAAAGATGGGAGGTGAAAACTGGAGAGGTAACACAGGTTATAATCTTAGGCCTAAAGCTGACACTCTCCAAAGGCTGTTTGGAAAACCCTGGCTAGACATCTGGGCCTATTACTCATTTTATGTTTTTCCTTTTTTTTTTTCTTTCTTGCTTCTATTTAGGTGTATATTCTTAAGTCACAGAGGGTACGAGTAAGGTATCTTCCTTACAATCAGAGGCAGCTTCCATAGCGAGAAACAAAGGGCATAAGCCTTGCTGATGGGGGTGAACTTGCACAGCCCTCTCGCAAACTGTTGGCTGGTATTCTCCTACTGATGGGTCCAGCTGACCCCGACAAACCTCCTTTCTCCTGGCCTGAAATGCCTCTCCTTTCAGAGCTTTGGAGATTCCGGTGACCTGGTGAGGCACCGACATTTCAGAAACTCCAGACAGATCTGTGCCTGCCAATGATGTGTGTGTTTGTGTGTGTGTGTGTTTAAATTACAATTGACTAGCCTTTTATGACTGTGATTGTACGATAAGGAGCAATGGGCAAAGCTATCAAATCATTTTAAATTCACCTCTCAGTGTATTACTGTTTCCTGACTGGATGGAGTCTATCAGTGGATTGACATATTTCCCAGCATATGTGACCTTGGGCAGTCACTCTCCACTTTTTTCCTGCCAGTGATTTGTTCATTCATTTAATTAAACTATGCCGAGTGCCCAGAAAATGCCTGGAACTGGGCTGGACATGATGATCGCCACTTAGAGCAGCCCCGCTGCTGCTCCGCGGACCCTCCGCTCTGATGTGGTCACGAGGCAGATCGCCCAGGCAGTGCGAGCCAGAGAACTGATCGGTCAGAAGCTAAGTACGCCATGCCCAGCCTCAAGCAACGTGCAGTCTACTCGTAGAGATGAGGGAGAGGCCTATGAAGGGCTCCCTAGGTAGTACGACCCCTACGGAAGTGGCAGAAGGTCAACAAGGACTGCCCACAGGCAGGACACGTCTGGCCGGAGTGGTGCCCCAGATCACCAGTAAAGGGGTTTGACTGTATTTTGAAGGACAGAGAGGGTTGGAGGAATGAGCAAGTACAGCTTCAGAGAGAAGGGGAGGGGGCAGGAGCAGGGTAACGATAGTTGGGAGCCCTGGGTCTGGGTAGTGGGAGGCTGGAGGCGTGAGAGGTTGGCTTTGAACAGAGGTCGGAGAGAATGGAAACGCTGAGGAGACTGGACTGGATCCTAAAGGCAATGCAATGATGACTTCCGAATAGTTCAAAGACCTCGACGGGCCCTTTTTGTGCCCAGCTGGGACACTTGAGGGCTGGCTGGGGGAGCTGTGCGAAGACTGCAGTCCGGCTGCAGAGGGCAGTGTGAGACCACAGTGCTGTGAGCCTTGTGGTTCAGCCGGCGCTGGCCCTAACGCAGGCCACCTGCGGTGTTTCAGGATGAATTATGCAGATGGGGAAACTGGTCTATTGGATTTACAGTAAATGTGTGCTGGTTAGCTTCATCCTAAATAAAGTCCTTCTAAGATTTTCCTCTCTTCCCAAGTTTCAAGACATCAAGTATTGAGTAGCTGAATGACAGACCCGGTTTCTCTTCTCTTCAGGAGTGTGTGAACATCTCACGTAAATTCCTGTGGTGACAATTGGGATGACACTCAGTGCCTGACAACACACTGACATTTAACTGCACTGGTGCCAGTGTAGCTCTGGGTGTGGAGAGATGCTTGTTTAATAATAACAACAATAACCCAGGCACCTTCCGATTCTTGTCTGGAATATTAGGACCCATAGCCTTTGCTTAGGAGCTAGTTCTGGGCACTCAGGGTTCTCTGAAGGTCTCCAGGAGGGGAGGAGGTTGGTGGGCATCAGAGAGTAGCTGGTCTGGCATAGATATTAAGTATATGCTTGCAGGGGTGTCCAACCTTTTTTCATCTCTGGGCCACACTGGAAGAAGAGCTGTCTTGGGCCACACATTAATATATTATGACACGTAACCCCCCAAATATATCCTAATGTTTTAAGTAAATTTACGATTTTGTGTTGGGCCACATTTACAGCTGTCCTGGACTGCACGTGGCCCACGGGCTGCAGGTTGGACGCCCCTGCAGTTCAGAGTCAGAGAGACTTTGGTTCAACCCTGGCTGTCTAATTTACTAGTAGCCACCTCAGTTTCCTCACCTGTTAAGTTGGAATTATCATGACAGTGATTTCCTGGAGCTGCTGCATTAAGGGAGATGGTCAAGCATGGGAAAATTCAGCACAGTGGCCCATAGTAGAGTACCCAGAGCTTAATGTCATTACTGGCATTCACGTCAACAATTGTTTATCGAGATGATTTGACCACAAGCAATGTCAACATGCTCCTTACCCTGTGATCTAGTGAGAAAAGCAGACATTGAATCCTTATTCCATCAAGGCAGGACTGGGCGGGAGGTATAGCAACATGATAAAGAACATGGACTTTGGTGCCAAAGTGCCTGGGTTTGAATCCAGCACTGTTATTTCTAGCTGTATGGTCCTTAGAAAGTCTCATTTCCTATTAGTACCTACTTTGTGGGGCCTTGCAGGGATTCCATGAGTTAACACTTGCGGAGTGTTAAAATGATGTCTGCCATGTAGTTAATGTCACAATATACATGACTGCTAATTATTATTAACCATTATGAGCTTTAGAAGGGAGAAGAGCAGGACGCTGTAGAAGGGTATTATAGAAAGAAGTGAAGTTCCACAAAGGTGGAGAATGAGTCACAAAATAAACTAGGGGAAAAAAGTATGATAGATAGATTTACATATGTTCTTAGGGAATACTCTCCAAAATACATAATTAAGGATAAATAGCAGTGGGGCAGAACAATATGCACAACATGACCCCATTTATGTAAAAAAAAATTAAATCTATCTATATGTTCCCTCATGAACTATTTTAAGCAGGATGCACTAAGAGATTGTTCATAGTATTGCCTTGGGGGGTGGTCTAAGAAATTGTAATGGCAAGAAGACTTAGTTTTGGACTGTTTGAAATTTATGAGTATTTACTTCTTAGGTTAAAAAAAGAAATAAACTAGAAAAATGACCAAGTAAGATATATGTCTTTATGATCTTCAGGCTGAAAGACAAATAGTAAAACTAGGGCTAGTCTCAAGTTTCAGGTCATGGAACCACGCTCCCCAGTCTCTCTGGGAGTAGAGAAACAGCCTTCTTCTACACAGGAATCTCAGATCTAATCATCAGTCCATAGATTATTCTTAAGGCACAGCTTTTCCCCTGATTCTCACATGTTTCTCAGGCTACCTTCTGACCTCTCAGATTCTTTTCTCTTATCACACTATTCCACACCGCCCACTTTAACCTGATTTTATTGTCTCTGTTCCTTTCTAGTCTAAAACAGACAGAGACAGTACACTTTGAACCTCAGACTACTTTAGGCAGGAAGCAAGCTAAAGAATATTTCTCAGGTGCAAACAGTAAGCTATTTCTTATGGAAAAAAGACCCAGGAGGTAGAATCCTGAGCCCAGTGCGTGGAGCCAGGAGCAGTCTTGGGCCCTAATTAAGAAGCTGATGACTTGTGCCAGGCTGGATTTCAGAACTGCTGTGGACCAGTGATTGCCGTTCGCCTTGCTTTCCCATGATTTTTGAACAGGAGTGTCTGTCTGGTGATTCTAGCTGTGTTTCACCATGGCATGTAGGGTGTATAGTGTGTTGGATATGTTAGAGGCAAGTCATTCATAATAATCTGTGATAGTTAGCTCACAGGTCTTTAAAAGCCAGAGGAACTTACCCTGACAATGACACTCGAGGAACTTCATCAAAATCTGGGTCTGGTGTGGGTAACTAGGTAGTGGGTGGACCTTGAGCCTAAGTCTAATACTGTAATGGGATGAAGTTGGCTCTTATGAGTCACAGGACTGTAAATAATATATGCCCAGACTGTAGAATGTGGAAACTAAAACAAAACGACTGCAAATTCTTTGACACTGCTCCCACTGGGAGGTGAGTCTATGCCTCCTTCTCAGTGGTGTGCTGGAGCTGGCGCACACCAGTTGTGAGAACCGATCGTGCAAGATCTTGTTCCAGCATCTTGTTCACTGATGTCCTGTTGGTAGCTTGACATCGGCTGGAGTGAAAGTTTTTATACCACAGGAACTGACAAATGCTAAAAACCAGGACTTTCTTTTTTCCCCCTCTGGGAGAGCTGGTTGTTAAACATTCACCAGCACGCCATTGTTTGTTTTGAAAAATTTCCAAGATGTTGGTAGGGGTAGGAATGAATCATTCATACACAGTTTGCTTGGCTCCCGCCCACCCTCCTGATCCCATTCTCATTTTGAATGCTTTGGAAGAAGAAGCAGTAGGCGTTACCTAAATGGATTAAGTCATTCACCTGGGAGAGGAGACAATTCTCTAAATCACACATTCACAGCTCTTAATTTATGTGTGGGGGCTTAACCCAGAAATTCTCAGAGTGTGGTCCAGGGTCCCCTTGTTGGTCCTCAAGGTCAAAACTTTCATGATAATAGTATATCTCCCCGTTTCACTCTTAAGAATGCATAGTGGAGTTTTCCACTGTACATTGGGAAGATCCGCACAGCTCAATAAAGCAATATTTTCCAAATCACCAAAGCATGATGTTCTAAAATTATGCATAGGTAAGCATTCCACTCAAAGTACAAGGTACACTACTGGATTTTAGTGTAACAGAATCTGAAAAGTTATAGATATGGTTTCAGATTCCTCAGTAGCCCTTGTTGAGGTTTAGTGTAATATTAAATCAGTACTGTTGATTTTTGCTGTAATGTCAGAGAAGAAGGTGTATAGTTATCTGAAAAAACTATTACAATACATACACTTTTCTCTCTCCTCACACACCTCTTTGTGAGGCAAGGTTTTCTTCATATATTTCACATAAAACAACAGATCTCAACAGACTGAATGCAGACTCAAGGCTATTTATGCTTAAATATAATGGATTTATTGTTTTTAAGCAAGCTAATAAGCATTTAAAATATTTCTTACTTTAAATTTCTAATATGTTAAAGTGATAGATATAACCCACGTAAATAAAAGTTATTTGAGGACATCAGTTATTTTTAAGAGTGTAAAAGGGTCCTGGGACTAAGGGCTAGGGAACCCCTCACTCACCCCGACATCGCTGTCCACACAGGCACCCTCAGCTGGTGGTGGGAGGAGGCGGGGGAAGGGCATCAGCGCCACCCCTGGATGTGCAGGAGGGGGGAAAGTGAGCAGCACTACAAAGAGGGTGACTGGGCTCTGAAGACGAATCTCAACTAGGTAGTCAGGAGTAAGATATGGGGTTTTAGGGAAGCCAAAGGGCTTTTACAGCTGGCTGAGGTGGGGGGCACCTAGGAGTTCCCATGTTCAGTGCTCATTTTGCTGAGTCTGTTCTCCTGGGATGTCCATAGGGTACCACACATAGTTAGGTGGTTGGCAGGCGACTTTGATCATGGTGCTGGCAGAGATTCTGAGAGTAATCCTGGGCATCCTGTCTTCAGTGGGGGAGCTCTGGTTCTCAATTGGCTTCTCTTCAAACACAGGCCACCGTAGTCCTTACCAGCTGTGATGCTTTATAGATCCTCAAATGCCAAGTGTTATAGCCACAGATTTAGTAAAGCCTCTGTTCTCAGTACTATGTTTTGTGGGGATGTCAGCAATTTCTCCCCACATGCTCATTGTTAATAGGGGCAGACTGGGAAGTTCAGCAGTTCAATGATGGTTTGACTACTATTACTGCTACTACTTAACATTATTTTTACTTTATTTTTTTTTTTAGCAACCAAAATCTTTTCAATAACAAGGTAAGACCTGGGGTTGGTTTTTGTAGCTGTGGCCCTTGGAGTATACATAGGGTTCGATGTGGCTGTGAGGGGTTCCTGGGGCCTGTACACCTCTGGCCCTTGCGAGGACCACAGTCCGTGGCAGAGTCCAGGGCCAGATGGTCAAAGCTGAGGGTCTCGCCCCCAGCCTTGAGGATGCGGATCCAGGTGTGGCTGCTCACATGACGTGCAGACACCTTCAGTTTGGGCATCTGCTGGACACACACATCCTTGGTTATATTCCCTACAACCACAGAGGTTTGCCATACTAGTCAGGAAGTTTCAACTTCCAATCATCCAGGAAAGGGATGGAGGAGGCCAGTTGGTGGGACTCGTGAATAATCTCTTCAGCACCACTTTGGTTGAAGGTGAAATTGGTTCGTCTGGACAGGAACCTGCACAACTTGACCAACAGCCTTAGGTAGATGTCCTGCCTCTGCGGCTCCTGGTGCTGAACCTTCGGGCTTTGTTGTGGTGGATGTGGACTCCCATGATGGTGCCTCCTGTTCCACCAAGTCTGGAAAGAGTACTTAACATTTACTGAGCACATAGTCTTTCCAAATACTGTATATGAGTCTTCCCTGCATGGGACGCTGGAAGTTACTAGTAGGGTGAGGAAGAGACTCTGCCATCACCGTGAGTGAGCTGAGCATTGGTTGGGTGAGGTAGGGGAGGGATAAAGTAGGAAAGTGCTTGGCAGTGACCCACAGAGCTGTGGAGAGTGCTTAAGTTTTTCTGCTTGATATTATTTGATTAAAAAACAAAGCAAAACTGAGCCTAGCCTAGAGCAAAGATTTTCAGCATGAAGCTGAATTGAAAAGCCTTGTAGCTGGAAGGTCACTGGGAAACATCCCTCTTTCTCTTCTGCTTGGAGAAAAGTAGAGGACCGCCCAGTGAATTTTCTCTGCCTCTCTGTTTCATTTCAATAAGAAGGAGGGGAGGAAAGGAGAGCCTTGTTTGGTAGCCACAGGTCATGTTCCGTGTGACTGTGTCCTACTGAAAAATCACAGCTATTTTATTTTTTCCATTTCATTGGAATGTGGGACAGTCACTTCTTACTTGTGATCTGAAAGCTACAGAAAGGTCTGAGTGACCTAAAGTTCCCCCCAGGCCTCCTGTAGTCCCTGCCACTCCCACCATTAGCAGGATTCCTTGGGGACCTTTGAGAGCTGTGCTCATTTTAACTGACTGCATGACTTAGTCCCATGATCTGGTCCCTGTTCAGCCTGCTGCCCAGCATCCAGTGGCTGGCACCCAGTGGCACTGAGTCGCTTGACTGTAGGTTATTCGTAGCTAACAAACGTAGATTAGTCTATCCAGGAAAGCTATCATTTAGCATTAAAGGGCAGATAAAGTGCTTCCCAGTCAAGGTAAAGCTGAAGGAGTTTATCATCACCAAGCCATTATTATACGAAATGTTAAAGTGACTTATTTAAGAAAAAGAAGATCAAAACTATGAACATTAAAATGGCAATAAATTCCCAACTATCAACAATTGAATCTAAAAAACAAACTAAGCAAACAAGCAGAACAGAAAGAGAATCATAGATATGGAGCTCATCTGGAGGGTTATCAGTTAGGAGGGGGAAAGGAGGAAATAAGGGAAAAGGTACAGGGAATAAGAAGCATAATTGGTAGGCACAAAATAGGGGGATGTTAAGAACAGTATAGGAAATGGAGAAGCCAAAGAACTTACATGCCTGACCCATGGACATGAACTAAGAGGCAGATGGCTGGAGGGAATGGTGGGTAAAGGATGGAGGCAGGGAAAGGAGGAAAATTTGGGACAACAGTAATAGCATAATCAATAAAGTATATTAAAAAACAGCTATTGATTAGATCTGTCACACTGTGTTCTAAAGAGCCCAAGGGGTCCCACAAAAGTGCCTGGGAGCCACTGTTGAGCCCAAGGAGGAACCAGGGTGGGTGGCCCCAGCCCTGCAATGCCTGTGCCACACCACTTATGGGTTTTATAAGATGCTCCATCCTTTTAGGTGTTCCTTTGAAGGGTCTTACTTGAAAAAAAAAAAAAAAAACATTTGGGGAGCACTTTATAAGACTAAGAGAACTTGCACAAATGAGAATCAGAAGGGGTCCATTTGGTTGTTCTGGGTAACCTACAGGACAGGAAGGAGTCTGTTCTTGTCACTAAGGGAACTCAAAGGGGAAAACAGTCAAATAGATTTCAGGCAGGTGAAAGGCCTAGTGGTTGAGACTCATTCCTCAGCTTGGCCTTTTTTTTTTTTTAACTTTTCTTGTTTATTGTGAAATAAACACACAAATGAAAAAGCTCAGAAAACAAAATTGCATTGTTCAAAAACTGATCACGAAGTGAGCTCTCATGTAGCCAACCCCCAGGTGAAGAGATAGAGCATCACCTGTACTTCCAAGTGCCCTGGCCCTGCTCCATGCTTCCACCTATCCCTGCCCCCAGAGGAAGCACTATCCTCAGCTTCATGGTCGTCACTTCCTGGCTTGTCACCTTAGCAGGCGTACCTAAATACGACAGCTTAGTCTCTCCTGGTTTTGAACTTTATATTAATGGAATAATAAAATCTGGTTTCTTTTGCTAAATGTTATAATCTTCCTTTCTTCCTCTCAATCTCTATGTCGCAAGAAATACATTTCATAAACTTTAGAAAAGATTGCAATAGCATTTCTACAATGTAAGACTGAATAATCAGAAAAAGTAGTTGAATAACAGTGATTCTTGACAAATGTCTCCAGCTTGGAGGCAATTACAGTGGGTGGATATTAAAGTAAATGCAGCATCACCATA
>VMDR010038079.1:0-10067 GCA_007922815.1 Macrotus californicus | reverse complement strand
TAGGATTACTTAAATATGAAGTGCAAGGTGCCTTTCCCTCCAAACTGCTCATCAGTGCTTCACACCATTTTCCGTAGAGTCTTTTTTAAAAATGGTGTCACGATAAAAATATATTTACATTCTATACATACTAATTTATAGTTAGCTTTTCCTGATGTGCCATTATATAACATTTCCCAATGTCAAATATTTGTCTATGACAATGATTTTTAATGACTTCATAGTATTTCATTGAAAGTTATACGATAATATAATTAACTAATACCTTTCTGCTGAATATTTTGGCTTTAGGTATTAGATTTTTTTAAGGCCTAAATAAGTGTTTCAGTCATCTATTGTGTTTTTTTCATTACAAAAAATGAACTCATTATACAGCTTTGTTTTTGAAATGTCCTATGTAAATTTTACTCACAAAAGATCAAATTATACCTTCTCGTATAGCTGTGCAGGGCGCACCTTCTTCATGTTCCAACCGGATCTCCTTTAATGCCACCAAGTTCTCTGTCAATTTACTTCTCCCTTTATACACTGTGGCATATGTGCCCTGTAAAACACGTTTTTGACAGACACGTCAGAAGTGTCATGAGAGCGTACCTCATTCCACCTACATAATAACGAGCCCTTAACCAAATCTGAAGTTCTGAGTGTATGTCAAATTCTACCTTGCAAGGAAAACTCCACAATGATTAGTCTTGGTTTTCCTATATCTAAAAGGACATTCAGTTCCATACGCACAGCTTCTATTATTTAAAACCCTATAGAGTATATGGAAATTATGAAAATATAAGAATATTTTCATTTTTTTTACACATTGTATCAGCTTAACAATGGATCAGTACTTACAGAATCAAAGGTACTTTACCTGCAATAGTTTGTGGAGATTGAGGACACTAATTGAACATATTAACTAAAAATTGAAATTATAACTTAACGTATTTTTAAATTATAAAAATTTTACTGGTTTTCAGGCTTTTCAGAATTTTTAAACATTAAACTTTCCTTTCAAAAACAAACATATTCTACAGGAGATTTCTTCTATCATTGCCAGGATAACCCTCAAACTCTTAAGGATTCCTTATTAATTAATTCTTATTATTTTCTTCACCCTCTCTCACTCTGGTAGGGAGACAACTTCAAAATTAGTAGTAGTAGCAAGTTCAAGAAAACCAAGGTCTTATTAGCCAAGAATTTCCTTCTGTGACGTATCTTTATCTCAAAGATTGTATTTTAATTTTTCACAGGTTTAAACTCATGTAATTTCTCATATGGCAGTACAGACAGCAGATTCCCAGGATGCTAACTAACAGATACCTATTTTGTTACCAAGAAAGCACAATACAGTCACACCTTGGTACTCTTCGGCTTCAGAACTCGTCAAACCCAGTACGTGGCGCATTTTGACGAGAAAAAAATGTTTCTGCGCTTGGCCACCCCACTAGAGAAAATGCTTCATCCTTCAGGACTCGCTGGTCTGGACACTAGTCACAAGTTCTGGAATGAATTTACAACGAGTACCAAGGTACCGCTGTATTTTATGCTTCAATAGAGACTATGAGACTAGAGAAAATACTTTTTCTCTCAAAGTAATATGGTAATTTCAAGAATGTAAGGTTTTTTCCTTCTAACATTCTGTTGTCTTTTCAGAAGAAGATAACTTTCAGACAGTAGTGCTTAGTATTTTTTTCCAGGTTGGCAAAAAACTGTAGACTAATAAAGGAGTTTAGATGATAAACAAGAAAAAAAAGTCTTACATTTTTAAAGGAAGTATTTACTTACCTCTCCAAGCTTTTCCAATTTGATGTAGGTTTCCATTTTCCCAAACCCAATTTCCGACTGAAAGCAAACAATTATAAATTTAGTAGTCTTAAAATTTCAATTCATCTCTTCTACAATTTCTGAAACCCTCCTGCTTTAAAGAATATCTTAGAATAGGAAAACTTTTATTAAAATTAAATTTTTGAATATCTGTTAAGTTTTGCAATACACCTGATGTTAGAATATTAAAAGTTCACAAATTAACATTGTCGACCCATCTTTTTTATAGATTAGTTAACATTCTGCTATGGAAAAAACTTTGTTTTATTGTGAGACCCTGAAATTTTAAGATATCAAAGAATTTTATGAAATATAACATGATTTCCTTTTTAACAAAATTATAAAACAAATGATTTTTCTATGTATTTTCCTTCACTAATCTTTGTGCTCCTTAAGATTGCCTTTGAGCAACAAAACAGCATTTGTTTCAGGTTTCCAAAAGGCTAATGAAAATACAATGAAAAAGACCATTGCAAGCCACACTCTATCACGGATCAGGAAACGGCTGACACAGAAGACACAATTTAAGTCTAAATCGGGTCACCAAAAAACAAAAAACGGCTTTAAAAGTAAGTCAAGACCGTTGCTTTTCAACCTTGAACTTGTCTATTTTGTGTGGAGTCAATAAATGCAGTAAATGGAATGCACTCAAATATGTAATGGAAATCCAATATTTAAAAATGAAAAACAAAAACAAAAAGCCCCAATGTGACAGATTTGGGGGAAAACTACAGAGAGATGTAGAGAGATATAAAATTTAGGGAATGAGAGAGGAAAAATAAAAAAAAGTTAACATACAGAAGAAGAAAATACGAATTTTCTTAAAATTACTTTCTAGTACTCCTTGTAGATAATGAAAAAGACAATAATAACGTAAAAAAAGACAGGCTTCCCACTTAGAATGGTGCTAATATCCTTAAATAAATAGTCAGTGAAAGGAAGTAATGCTCTTTTATAATTAACCTCAGCACCAAAAATTGTATCAATTTTGTTGGATCATTAAGTAGTATGTTTTAGTCAAATTCTGGAGGTTCAAATATGAACTTTTTCTGGAGGTGTTGAATAAAATTTGACAATTAGACTTTAAACATTACTTAGCACACTTTAAATGGGATAAACTATCCAAAGTTGAATGACCAAAAATAGCAGAGGCCCCTCAAAAAAGCTGTTTTTATCCTTTTTTTGCCTTTACAATAAAATGTTAGAAAGCCATGAGGAAAGCTGCATGTCTGACAGTGTTTAATTCAATTTTGGTGAACTAATAAAAACTTTGGTCACAGGGAGTATCACTGAGCCACTGAAAAACTGCTTTCTGCACTCTTTAAGACACATTTCAAAATTTTAATTAAAAAATGAAGTTTTGGACCTGGCTGGTATGGCTCAGTGGATTGAGTGATGGCCTGCAAACCAAAGGGTCGCCAGTTCAATTCCCAGTCAGGGCACATGCCTGGGTTGTGGGCCAGGTCCCGGGTACGGGGCACATGAGAGGCAACCACACACTGATGTTTTTCTCCTTCTCTTTCTCCCTCCCTTTCTCTCTCTAAAATAAATAAATAAAATCTTTTTTTAAAAAAAGAAGCTTTGGAATCATCATAAACCATCCATTCATGTACTCCTTATTTATGGCTCACAGATATTAAGTCCTTGCTTTCTATTATTAACAACTATCCAGAATAATAAAGTAAACTACAATAGACAACACGTTCCAAATACAAATGGAGTATTTTAACTTTAATATGTAAAATGTGGCAAACAAAATCTGGTATATGAAAGCCTGATTCTGAACAGTCTTAATTTAGGTATGATTTTTACAGCCCATTTACATATAATCTTAAATAACTTAAAGAAAAGGCTAATTTTCAAGGTCACACAAATTCATAGAACATGTTTATTTTCTTATGCCTATCTCTAAAATTCAGGTTCTTAATTTCACAAATATAAATTTAAGTCTTGTCAGATATTTTATGAAGGAAAAAAAAAACTTATTAAGAATAAATGGCCCTGGCTGGTGTGGCTCAGTGGATGGGGTGTTGGCCTGCGAACCAAAGGGTCACTGGTTTGATTCCCAGTCAGGGCACATGCCTGGTTTGCAGGCCAGGTCCCCAGTAGGGGATGCTCAAAAGGCAACCACACATTAATGTTTCCCTCTCTTTCTCCCCTTATTCCCCTTTATAAAAATAAAATAAAATCTTTTTAAAAAAATAAAAGAATAAATGGAAACTAGTATGAACAAAACAATGAATGTCCCTGAAAAAAATATTAAAATATCATCATCTGTAACAATGAGAAACACATAGAAAAATATGATTGCAAGGTAGGAACTTTTTATTAACAGGAGTTGGAATATATCCTTATTCATTCTTTTAAGTGAAAAACGGTAGCACACCCTTAAAACATCAAATCCACTCTGGTCCACAGGTGGCTATGACAAAAGTGCTGAGCTTTGCCTTTAAGGGTGTGTTAAGTATATAAAGTGCATAGGGAATACACTGTAAGGGATGCATCACAAACTAACACAGCAAGAACCACTCTTCAGAGAATGAGAGTGAGATCATTAAAATATGCTGAAAGTCTGCTTTTCAATACGAAAGGAAATACTGTAATTAAAGCTAAATTTTAACTTTAATAATTAATCTATAAAATAAACAGCATAACTGAATTCCACCCACACAGGCAGCCAGTGAATTCAGACAAAAGGCAGTTTACAAGTAAGCTGTCAGAACCTAATTCAAAGAGTAAAGCACACCTACTTCACCACCCATTTTAATAATCTGAAACCCTTTGGATTTAATAGTTATGTCCAAATATTATTTACTAAATCTTTAGATGGAATTTTTAGAAAGTTCTGCTTGCATTTTTATCTGCTGAACATGACAAGATTAACAATAGATATAATGACTAGCTTGTTGACATGCTCTCCTACAGAAATTATTCAGAGGACAGAGGACAAAGCTCACTTATTCAACATTTACCAAGCATAGTGCTAGGTACTGAGGAGACAGTGAAGACGACAAATAGGATTGCCATATTTATGAGTTCCATCTTAGACTATTTTAGAATATTTAAAAAGCTTCACAAACACAGAAATAGCTAAAGGAATTGTATAGCTAAAATACAGTAAGCTTTGTATTTTAACATAATATAAAACCCCCCTTAATTCTGCTTTCCAAAGAAATGAGAACAACTTTTTCTGATATTTCGTTACTCCAAGAGAAACTTGGCTTTTTGGCGGCCCCAAGCAAATTCCTATTCAGACGGTTCTTACCAGGATAAGCACATAAAAAAAATCCAAAATAAATTATAATTTATAACAGCCTCCCTATATAATTCAGTGTAACTTGTAAGTGGCACTGAACATTATGGGAGACTTCTTGATTTCTTTGGGTCTGGCAACATAATGACTGGATCACAGTTGTGATGATGTATTAATTGACATGCCGGTAATACAGTTTTGAGCTTCAGAACAAATGAAGTACATGCAAAAGTTCTGTAGATGCCATCCTGAAAGTGAATGTGCATATTAGAAACACTCGGGACACAAAGGGAGATCTTTTCAAACACCCCATTTCCCTCCTGTGCGAATTACTGAGATGCTATTGCTGACAGAAATGTGTTCTTAGCCGTGGGGGGCAGGAGAGAGATTGAGAAAGCTCTATTCCACTGGGTCATTTTTTTAAGAAAAACTGCTGTTACCATCATCATGATGTTACCTTAACCCTGTAATATGCCGAAGGTAAACTGAGTTGTGGGCAGACTCTGAACCTCATTTTCATGCCCCATAATGTACTTACTACTTCTGAAAGATATCAGGACTTGATACCCTATTTTCTTACCTACTCTTAGAAACAGAAAAGACTATATCCGATCTATTCCAGTAAAGCCATGAATGAGGAATCCATAACTAACTGTTTAGGAAGAACCAGATTCTTCAAATGTGTATAACCTGTAATTTCAGTATAATGACAAATTTTCATATACAGATTTTCAGTCCACTGAAGTTGCACTTAATAGTTTCACAAAACTTCCACTGGGTATGTTGTCACTGTAATTCAGCAATGCTCTAAGGAATCTTGACTATCCGCATGTGCGCTTTCCCACTAGTCTAATGTTAAGACATTAAATATTTCACTTATTTATTTTTAAAGGGTTTATTTGTTTTTAGAGAGAGGGGAAGCGAAGGAGAAAGAGAGGGAGAGAAACATCAATGTGTGGTTGCATTTCATGCACCACCCACTGGGGACCCGGCCCACAACCCAGGCATGTGCCCTGACTGGGAATCGAACTGGCAACCCTCCGGTTCTCAGGCCCATACTCTATCCACTGAGCCACACCAGCCAGGGCAAAATTCCAACCACTTTTAACATTCATTAGAGGGCACTGTTTTCCTTAATTTCATGTACAGTGCAAAAGACAGCTCTTACAACGATAGCTTTACATGGTGACTGAATCACACTTTTAGTTCCATTTGAACATTTAATACGTCAAAAATTTATTCTAAGTACCAGTCTTTGATGAAAATTTATAACCAAAACTTTTAAACAATAATCAAATGACAAAGTTATTTGAATAAAAATGTCTTAAGCAGTGATGTAAAACTATGATGATGATAAACCTATACCAAAATCAAGTGAGCATTACAACTTTCACCTTATTGTACATTGGTGAATGTCGAATAACAATGTGCTCACATTATCTGCAACATAAAATAACTTTGTTCTTTAGAACATGTAACCAAAAACAGAAGTTCTGGTGAGTGAAAACATTCCATAATGTAATATATAAAAAGGAGATGTAACAACTGCTAGCAATCCAGGAATCCTCATCAGTTGCTCCTTCCTCAGACACAAAGTCCAACTGGATGTCATGTCCTGCTCATTCTCTCATGACCCCTGGAATCTGTGTTTTACTTTCCATTCCCACATGACTGGCACATCACTCCTAACTCTGAATAAATTCCGAATTCATCTCCTTACCTCCACCCTCTCTCCTACTTCATCACTTTCCCTTTCCTGAAGCTACTGTTTGGAACAAAAACGTGATGTCAGCCCTTATTTAAATAAATACCTTTGATGTACTTCCGTTACATGGGATGAATCCAGACTCCTCGCCCTGGCATCTCAGGCTTTTTATAGTTTGGATCCATCTTATCCTTTCAAGCCCTAGTCTGTAGAATTATTCCACATTTACCCTTTATATCAGTTAGAATGACACCTACATTTATACCTCTGGGTTTTAATACACGAAGTTTCTTCCTCTTAGAATACTCTTCTACCCACTGTCAACCTGACAAATTCCTACCCATTCTTTAGAGCCAGGTGAAGCACTATCTCCGCTGCACGCCTGTGGTGTGCAAGGACACTTTACAGCACTCTGTATGGACCTCTTCTAGAGGACTACAGCCACCCACAATAAACCCTCACATGGACAGTCCCCTGAATTTACAGCAAAGGTGACACTGCAACAGTGGAAGCTGCCCTTTCAACAAACAGTGCTGGGCAATGGCTACATGCTGGACGATATCTGCAAGACATAGCTGACAAAGGTCCTTTACACCCAATGCATGAAAAATTCCCATCAATCAGTAAGAAAAAGGCAGAAAACCCAACAGAAAAGAGACAATAGACCTGAGCAGTAAATTCACAAGAGAATATCTAAATGCCCAATAAGCATCAATAAACATTAGAAAGTGTCCAACTAGCTGTACATCTAAAACTAACATAAAATAATACTGACTGTCGACTATAATTGCACTACCATGTCCTGATGAAAGTGTACACTGGTATGACCACTGTGGAAATTGCTTTGGCAGTATCTGGAAAGCTGAGCATATACACATAACCTCATCCAACAGTTCCACTCCTAGGTAGCCATTCAACAGAAATGATTACATATGTTAACCAAAACACATGTACAGATACAGTGAGAGCAGCTCTGTTTGATAATAACCAAACACTAAAACAACCCAAAGGTAAATGCCCATCAGCAGGAGGTTGGATAAAGTATAGTATGCTCATTCAGTGGAATGACCGACAGAAAGAACAAATGAACTGTAACTCCATGCAACACCCTCGTTAAAGCACAAGCATAGCCCTGCGTAACACTGAGCCAAAGAAGCCAACCACAAAAATACATATTGTGTAATATATGTAAAGACACATAAATACACATATTTATATACTTGTATTAAATATACTTTAATAATTTATACATTCATAACTATAAAGTTCAAAAGTCTAATAATCAGAAAAACAAAATCAAAAGCATTTTTAAAATATGTAAGAACATGCATATAAGTGAGGATTTTAAAGTCTTTTAGATATTAAAATATACTATATAAACATAATATAATCAAAATAGTAGAAAACATATGGGTAAAATTAATCTTTGGCATTGAAGGCAGAGATAAGCCCTGGCTGGGAGCACTGTCCCACGCACCAACAGGTTGCAGGTTCAATCCCTGCTACGGCACATGCCTGGGTTACAGGTTTGATCCCTGGTCGGGGTGCGTGTGAGAGGCAGCCGATCAATGTTTCTCTCTCACAGCATTGTTTCTCCCTCCCTCCCTCTCTCTAGAACAGGGGTGTCAAACCACATCAGCCTCGTGGTTGCCTTCAAAGGGCTGAAAGTAACTTTAGGACTGTATAAATGTAACTAAACTGCTCCTTAACTGTTAAGGAGAGCTCGGCACTGCCGCCAGGTAGAAACAAGGTGCCGGGCCGGATAAAACAAGGTGGAGGGCGGGATTCAGCCTGCGGGCCTTGTGTTTGCCACGTGTGCTCTAGAACCAGTGAATACATCCTTGGGTAAGGATTTTTAAATAAAGGGAAAGGATAACAGCTACTGTTGAAGTGGGGGTAGAAAGTAAACAGACAGTTAAGGTGGCAGGAGGGGTCTTTTTGATCTCTGAAATTTTCTTTTATTGATCTGGGTCCTGGTTATACAGGTATGTTAACTGCAAAAAATTATTGAGCTACACAATTATGGTTTATGTACTTTTCTGTACACCTAGTATATATTAATATATATTTGTATATCTAGTGCACATTCTGTACATCTAGCATATATCAATAAAATTTACCAAAAATGAACTAGAACATAGCTTAAATCCTATTCTTATATGCATCCATTTTTTAAATCCTCACCCAAGGATATGTTTTTTTAAAAACTAATTTTAGAGAGAGATGGGGAGGGAGGAGGGGAGGGAGAAGGGAGGAAGAGAGAGAGAGAGAGATGTGAGAGAGAAACATCCATCAGTTGCCTCCCGTACAAACCTGGAACGGGGATCAAGTCTACAACCCGGGTATATACCCTGACTGGGAATCGAACCCACAACCTTTTGGTGCACAGGACGATGCTCCCACCAACTGACCCACCCAGGCAGGGCTCTAATATGCATCTTATATCCTTAAACATGGAAAACAATAAAACCCAGAAGGAAATGTAATACATTTAGCTATTCAAAAACTAAATATAAGAATTAACATAAAATGTTTACACCCAGAAACATCAACAAAGCACATCTGATGGTACAGATACAGAAAACTAAAAACTTACTAAGGAAGCTCGACGAGATCTTCGGCTCATTGGTTGATCAAATGGTGGACTGTTTATCTGCAACTTCTCAAGATATCCATCAGGTATTCTGATATCTGCAGGCAGTGATAACCTCTTATTTAAATCCTTAAAGAAAAATTATTGTAGGTAAATAAAACTAGAAAGGACAAGGGCACTTGACGTTTGAATTCACAGGCTATCTTATTTCTTAGTGAGAACTAAAGTTTCATTGCAATTGCAAAGTTTTCCTGCTGATTATAACACATTCACTCTAAGCAAAAGTATACAGCCCAGTTTTACAGAAATGGTACTCTGCAACCCAGTTAAATTCAAGATGGAATTTATCTTGACATTATTATATCATATAGCAGGAAGAGGCAAAGAGTACCACAAAATGTGACTGGTTTCAATGAACCAACCAAGCAGGTATTATATGGTTTTATATACAACACAGTGAGACAACTTAAATATTTTATTACTGTTATGTCAATGGACAAAAGTAAGCAAAAGGCATTTCTATTTCATTTCATTATAGAATATGAACCGGAACAAATATGAAAGGGAATCGTGCTTATATTATCACACCAAAAAACATAAATCCTAGAAAAATAAATCCCTATTATTCATAACGGTAACCAAACCATGAAACAAGTCTGAGATGTACAGGAACTGCGTAAGTACCTGAGATAAATGACTTA
>VMDR010038078.1:0-10071 GCA_007922815.1 Macrotus californicus | reverse complement strand
ATAGTGGCCTAGATGGGTCATATTAATGCTCATAGTTGGATCTCCTAGGAGAAAGGAAATCACTAAACATTTTTGAGAAAAGTATTTAGGGCGTCACAATTTCAAAATTGTAGTTATCAATGTAAAGTGCATTTGATGCTCACTCATTATGTTTTTCCAATTAATTTTTAAACATTCTTCTTGCTAAACCCTTAATTAATTAATTTGTTCTTTTTATACCGGCACATGTGAAATGGTGAAACTGCTAATACATCAGCTAAAATAGATTTATAAAAGACTTGTGATAATATTAATTAGTAATCAGATTGTACTTTCACTGGCTTCTTAGCACTCTTCTGGTAATATCTCCTTTTATTTATTTGTTTTTCAAAGTACAAACTTCACCTTCATTTTAGGAAAGAAGGATGAGAGATTGACCTGTGGTGGAGCTTTATGAATATCCCTGTTCATTTTCCCCTCAGTGAATGAGGTGAACAAGTCTCCCCTTTCTATATATGAGCAGTTGAGTGAATTGTTACCAAGTGACAAACATGCAAAAATACTAAGTAATGTGTAAAAACATTTTAAAGATTTCATGATTAGTTTGTTATTCTTGTTGCCAAAAATAAATCATGTCTGGGGAATGGAGTGGTCCAAAATGTGCAGTATCATGAACTTCCAGTGAGTGACATGTGATCAAATCCATCTTTTTCACATGAGAGAAGGATCAGTATAAAAAAAATAGTCAGGAACTTTCCACCACCTCCATTTTCTAAAGCAATATTTTTCAAAATTTTCAGACCCACAATTATAATCATGTCTGGATTCTACAATGTTTGGTAAAATTCTGTGAGGAAGATTGGGGCACAAATCTCCCCTTTTGCCTTAACTAGTGATGTACAGTGCAGTCCAAGTTGAGCAGGTTGGACCCAGCTAAGCAGAGCTGGAACATACGCTGGGCTCAGATGGAAATACAAATGATGAATGCAGTCTAATCCATCTGAAAGTGCATGAGGCTGAAGGTGAAATGATACATAAGCATATCTACAAACAGTGATCTCGGGCCAGAGAATTGATCTGACATAAGATCTGACAGCAGTCAATGTCCCACTTACTTAGAAAACCTGTTGTGGCTTTCAGGTAAGACTGGAATTGGTAAGCCTATTATTGAGATTCAGACTTACCAACCTGGGAATTACCAAGTACCAAGAGCATAGTGATAGGTGATAGATTCTGAAGAAGGATTGTAAGTTTCATCATTTGTTCATTGTGTGAAATTTGTGAAAATTGCTTACGTTCTCTGTATGTTAGTTTCCTTATCTGTGCTATAAAGGTAAAAACAACACTCACTTAAGAGTTTAATATGGTCCTGGCTGATGTGGCTCAGTGGATTAAGCACCGATCTGTGAACCAAAGGGTCGCCAGTTTGATTCCCAGTCTAGGGCATATGCCTGGGTTGGGGGCCAGGTCCTCAAGTAGCGGATGTGTGAGAGGTTACCACACATTGATGTTTCTCTCCCTCACTTTCTCCCCCTCTTCCTTCTCTCTAAAAATAAATAAATAAAATCTTTCTTTAAAAAATTACACACATGCACACACAAGAATTTAATATGAGGATTAAATAAGGTCATATTTTTCAAGTGATTAGTTTATGAGGCACATTTAATAAATGTTATTTATCCTTATTGTTGCTGTCGCTGTGAGGTCTAACAAAAGTCAAGACTTCCTAAGTTTAAAGGCTATAATTTGTTGCATGTGAGACTGGTCCCAAGATCAAAAGGTGTCATTTCACTGTGATATTCATGACACTGTTTCTATAAATAATGTTATACATTGTAGGTGACTTTGTCATTTTGGGGAAGCTGTGTTCCTAATTTTTCTGGTAACAACCTTTTATTCTTCTTTCTCTGCCTCTCTCCATCTCTCTTTCTCCCTCACACACACAATTTAAAATACATGAATTTCTGAAAAGTAATATCTTTATATATCATAAAATTCAAAAAAGTTTAAAAAGGTAAAAAATGTTTAAAAAACAAAGCCTTTATCCCACTTTTGTCTTCCCCATACCTCCATTCCTCTTCAGAGACCACTGTTATTAGCAGTTTCTGTGTCATCTTCTAGGCACGACTGTGCATTAACCTCGGCTCACATATCCTGTGTGGTTCTGTTACTAATGTCTGATATGGGCCCTCTGTTTAAAATTCCCATTGTGCATGCTAACTATCTATCAGTGTTGATAGATATAAATTACTTATATTTAAGCACATATATATGTGGGGAGACTAATACTTGGGGGAGAGGAAGCTGAAGGAACTTTCCCCAAGCTCCCTCTTACTGGTAACAGTAAAAGGATCAGAGAAAGCTCCACTCTGGTGAGTAGACACACACACACACACACACACACACACACACACACACACACACCTACAAGATCCCCCAGCTTCAAAAGATTGGTTTAGGTTGGCCTCAAAGCCCAGTTTCTTTGATCTAATATAGACATACAATTCATGGAGAGTAGCGTCTATTAGCATTGCTTCCAGTGAAGAACCCATTAGGTGTGTTACCATGCTAGGGATCCAGGGAATTTTTGAAATGCAGTATAAAATGTACTGGGCTTCAGGGCCTCCCAGATTACATGCCTGCTGAAGGGAAGACAAGCTAAGAGGACTTTCTGGAAGAGGTGATACATTAGCTGAAAAGGCACTGCAGTGGTAAGAAGAGGGGGTAATGGGAAGAAAGCAAAACATTTATTGCAAATAAGTTATCTAGTAACATTTTTGGTATCAAGAGAACATTTAGGAAGAGTGGTGTTATGGAAAATTTAAAGCACTTTTCTTATGGAAGATGCTATTAGACTACAGGGGAGGAGGGGGGAAGTAGATGGAATATTTTCCAGAAGCTAGCAGTTCTGAGTTTTTCAGAAATATGAAGAATAAGAAAGTCATGCACACACATTCTCATAAATACCCACTGCAAATAGAACAGACACAGAGCTAGCAGGCAATTTCATTTCTGCTAAATGGAAAATCCAAAATAAATGGCAATAGTTGTCTATGTGAGGTCGATTTAATTTGTTCTAAAAGTTTCAATTTCGAAGTTCTCGGACAAGGATAAAAAATAAAATCTTGAGCTCAAGACCAAGTGTGATCAAAGAATTCTACCACCTGTGAGTATCTCAGAAAACTGAGCGCAACAGTTTCTGGATACCCTGAGTGCACTGGAGGTTCCACACCCAGAGCAGAGAAGGGGTTACAGTGACTTCATTATTAAAATCTGAAAATCATAAAATCCAAGAATAATGCTGAAACAAACATTTGAATTATTTACATGCCTCTAACCTAATTTTTTTATGTAAAAGAAGTTCATTTATTTTTAAAAGCAGTTTGTTCTTTTAATGAAACAATCAGAACGTCCAATAGAAATTTTGCAGGGAAAGTAGCACCTTTAGCAAGTGTTTCTCCCCCATGTATAAGTGATATTTTAAAATATTTACTTTGCTCATTTTTTTGTTATATGATGTTTAATAACTCAAAAGTCTTGACATGCTGGAGCCGTGTCTAAAGCAGAACACCTAGTATTTAGTCACAGCGTTTTGTAATATGTAATGTCCAGACTAACTCCTGTGTGCCACTCACGCTGCAGGACCCAGTTCATGATCTGTAGAGAACGTTGTGTTTGGCTAGGCAGCTCTTTGATAAGAATAACATGAAACTGAAGATGTCCTTGTGGAATGCTGGTAACGAGGGCTTTTGTTGTTCTTTTCAGTGGAATCTCTGTGGTCATATTGAAAGTAACTAGTATTATATTTATATGCAGTATCTCCTCTCTTTTACCTGTGCATTTCTCTACTCACAGAGAACCAATGCATTCAATATGTTTCAAATATTTAAAAGCATGCTTCTATAGCTAGATTACTGAGTTTAGAGAAAGATCAGTGTAAATCAAAAAACCACAAGTTTAAAATTCAGAGTCGTTTTGGACAGGGTTGTAACTCCATGTTTTAAAGGGGAGAGTGGATGGGGAGAGGGTCAAGACATAGCAGATGATGTAAACCTATGTGTTTCCTTATTGGCTCTGCCTTCTTTATTGTACAAGTCTTTGCCAATGTTCACTCACATTTGTACCATAAGAAATGAGCCTACGTGTCTTCCATCCTAATGAAGGATATTGACATGTTTAAATCAATGCTTTTAATACAGTAACAGATGTTGGGTGAGTGAGGGTCATACTTACTCACTAAATGTTTAATTTGTTACATGCATATTTTGTTGTGTATGTAAATATAAACTTTAAAAATATTTGACTTCCCAACGCTTCAGATGTTGTGTGGTGTTGGCTTGCAGTTTAGGAAAGGCATAAGACTATTTAGTTTTTGTTTGTTTGTTTACATCACCATTAACTAAAGTCCACGTTATATTTAGAACTCCTTAGTTTTTACGTATTTTTTTTCTGTTTCAGGATGCCACGTTACATTTAACCACCGAGTCTCTTTAGGCTCTCCTTGACTATGGCAGTTTCTCATACCTTCCTTGTTTTTGATGGCCTTGGCAATTTTCAGGAGTGCTGGCCAGATAGTTTGTAACATGACACTCAATTGGAATTTGTCTGATGTTTTTCTCATGATAAGACTTGGTATATGAGTTATTGGAAGGAAAAAACACAGATGTAAAGTGCCATTTTCATCATGCTGTATCAAGGGTGCCGCTTGTCAACAACATGATTTATACCTGTTGATATTGTCCTTGATCATCTAGCTAAGGTTGTGGTTGTCAGAATTTTCCACTACTATTGTTCACTTCAGGAGGAAGACACTATGCACAGTTCACAAAGGGAGTGGTGTGTATGCCCCCCCTCCTGGAGGAAGGAGTATCTACCTAAATAATTTTAGAATTCTTCTGCATGGAGGACTAGTTCCTCCCCTCTTCCCATGTATTAATTTATTAAAACAATTAATTATCAGTATTATATAATAGGTACTTATTTCATACTTTAAAATTCATGCTACTTTAGTTTTTGGCTCAAATTAATCTAGCTTTGTTTGGAGTTTTTCCAGTTGTTTCTGAAGGGGTTTTGGTTTCTCTTTTTTTTTTTAGCAGTTCTCTATTTTTTGACACTACAAAATAAATATCTTGTTTGTTTCTCGTCCCAGCCTTAAAATCAGCCATTTCTTCAAGGCTCCCTGGTTCCTTTTATTGGAGAGTGGTATTATAAACAAAGATCTGGGCATAAGGTGTACTCCTTGTTATTGGGGTGTCATTTTTTGGCCTTCTTAGCAGAGCAACAAATTTATGGGTTTGCACTAATTTTTGCATATACAGATATCTATACTTATTTCAATACTTAACCATCTGTATCTTTGCGAAGCTGAAAATGAGTTGAATCAATGTTTCTCACTCTAATCGACTACTATATGGATCATTTTAGCCTCCTCCCTTGCTTATTGATACATTCCCACTTAAACAGTGAAAAACCTGCTCTCACCATCTACTGTGTCTTTACTTAATTTTTTTGATCCAGTATACATGAATAGACACATCAAATTGTTAACCTGTACTCTGGGGGATGCAATTCTATCAATTAAAAAACAATACTTTTGCACAATTTCTTTTGCTTTTGTAATGTAGATTGTACTCATTGCTAAAGTTTCTTAGCAACATACCTTTTCTCCATTCACATCACTGAGGTTGTTTTATATACTTGTAATATAGTTAGACTTTCTTTCACATTATACATTTCTCCCAGGGGATACTACAACTTCCTAAATGATTTTATTTTTACTTTGTATACGTGAAGATTCTTTGTGTGCTCTGAATTTCTAAGGATATAGACAAAAGCATATGGTCTTTTATTCACCCTTACAACATTGAATGGAATCATTTTGCTGCACTAAACTCTCCTGTGCTTCACCCATTCATCCCTCCACTCTCCCTTCAAACACCTCCACAAGCATAGCTCATCATAGCCCAGATTCACTGCCGTTCTGAAGCCATGTGCTTTCACATGCTTATCTTTTCCTTTTGTCGTTGTTATTAAAGTCATGTTTCCATCCAATTATTTTAATCCCATGTCACAATGTGAAACAGGTAACATGTGCTCAAAAACCGTAGCTTAGAATAAAAGCTTCAAATGCTCTGCAAGCAAATGTTGCTTCTGAGAAAGGCACCTATGTCTTTGAAATATTGCAAGGAGCTGCTGAGTGGAGAGATTCACTTGCTTTGTAATATACCTTCCTGTACAGAAGTAGCCCACAGGTTGGTGAAACAACCTATTAATATTTCAGTTATAGCATAACAGTTAAAACACTCTTCTGCAAAATATCAGGTATGAGTGGTCCTCAAACACGTGCATAGTGGATCATCTGGGAAGCTCTGCAAGTATCATTTCCTGGATCCCAGCCCCAGTGATTTAGATTTAATTGGGTTGGACATTGGTTCGTGGCCAATATTAAAAGCTCTTCAGGTGATTTGAATTTGCAGTGCAGTCTTGGGCACCATTTTTGTCATGTTCGTAACTAGCATTTGTAAATGTGGAGTTTCCCCTAAAGCCCGTGTATTAGATGTTTTTTTTTACTGCTTCTGTAACAAATCACCACAAAGTTAGTGAATTAAAGCAACATAAACATATCTTACACTTCTGCTTCTCAGAAGAACAACTCACATATCCCTGAACAAAATTCAAGGCGTCAGTTGGTCTGCATCCCTTCCTGGGGACTCAAAATGGAGAATGTTTTCTTATGTCTGCACTCAATAGGCCACCCAGGTTCACTGGCATGTGGCTCCTCCCTTTTCTAACGGGAGAAGAGGCCAGGTGATTCCTTCCAGATGGGCATCTCTCTGGTTCATCCTGGCCTCAAAATGTTCTGCATGCTTTAGGACTCATCGGATTACATTAGGCTCTCTTGGATAACAGTGTGCTCTTTCCATCTCTACATCCTTAATCTTAATTACATCTGTAAGGGCCCATTTGCCATGTAAAGTAACACGTTCACGTATGTCTAGGATTGGAACGTGGTCATGATGTTCAAATGCTACTAAAACCCACGACCAGTTGCGAAATAGAGTGTACTGTCCACTTCTTTTTCCTTTGATCAAATCTCGTGTGTATGTATGTGTGTGTAGTTCAACTTGTCTTTCAATTTTTGCCTCCATACTATTTTATATATTTTATTGTAATTAAACTTATAATTTATACTCTATGTTAAATAATATTGAAGTAGAATTATAACAGAAATAAAGTGTAACTGTCATGCAGAGATATGAGCTTGAAACTGAATTCAGTCGTTTTGAACAATGGACTCTATCCCTTGGGGGGTGATTAGAGGGAGGTTCTGGTTGCATGTTAATTTAGTGTCACCAGTACATTTTTTATTTTTGTATTTTTATGGGGTCCTGAGTGTCTTTGACAAAACAAAATAACACTGTGATTTCCCAATTTCCCAGGCTGAGAATCGTTCCCTTCTCATGTGCAGCTGTAGAGTGCTGTCTATGGTTTTTACGATTGCCTTGCATTCAATGTGATCCTTCAAGTCGGCTTTAAACTCCAAAACCACGGTTGTGTTGGCTTTTAGGAGAAGGCTAGGAGAGTTTAAAGGAATTGTTTTTGATATTTGATGAAGAAAAATATATAATAATCATAACAAGATAAAAACATTCCCTTGATTGAAGAAATACTGCCAGGAATATAAATTGGTTGGAGTTTAAAAACTCAAGTCCGTTGTCTGCCTGGCATCATCTGCTCTGCCTCCCTTCCTGAATGATGGGACTACCACTCCTTCCTGCATTAGTGCACAGAAGGGATTCAGCCATAGCAGGTGAGTCATGATTGGACACGATCCATCATGGTAAGCTCATTTTCCATGGCCAGTGAAGGCTATAGTTAGTAGCCATGGGTCCCATGCCCATGATATATAGCTGAAAATTTTCTGGGAATGGCATCTGAGAGAGCTCTTGGTTTTCTGATAAAATCAGACAGATTTGCCTTTTGTGGCCCTTTGATTTTACCCTCCTGACGTCTTCCTCCATGATATCTGATGTGACACCATCATCTTGTGATACAAGGCAAAATGCTCTTCCAGTAAAGAATGGTTTACAGAAAGTGCATCTCGGATGAAGTCATTAATCAGCTTCGCCCTCTCCAGACTCTCTCGGCTTCTTGTCATGTGTAAAATCAACTCTTATTTGAGGTACTGTTTTGTAAGATTTTCACTTACTTGCAGCTAAGTGTACCATTAACTGATATAACAATCTTGATTATTTGTTTTTATTTCTTGTTTTTTAAATTAATTGATTGTTGACACTATTACAGATATCCCCATTTTACTCCCCTTTGTCCCCCTGCACCCATCCTCCTGCCCCCTTCCCTCTGGCCATCGCCACACTGTTGTCTGTGTCCATGGGTTACGCATATATTTCTTTGGCTAATCCCTTCACCTTCTTCCATTCAGTCCCCCTTTCCCCTCTCCCCTATGACAGCTGCCAGTCTGTTCCATGGATCCATGCCTCTATTTCTATTTCATTGTAATTTCTGATAACTCTAATTTAATCTTCCATCTGCAGTGTTGTTTTTCACTTTGCAAAAAATGCTAAGGCCATCCTTTTCTAAAAAATAAACGTCTCACTTCCTTTTTTTTTTTTTTAGTATGATGAGAAGAAAATATCAGGACCCGATGTTTCTAAGTTCTGTCAAAAGGATTAGCTTTTCCTTCTGTTCCTTACAAATGTTAGACTAGAAAACTCTCAAATAATAACCTCAAAGTGTTTCACTTGCTGCAGGTGACCTTCTTTCTTGGCGGGTCTCTCTCTTAAATATGGTCCAGTCTCCTGATGTATAATTCTTGCAGTTTAGTGAAGTGAAGAGAAAATGAAGAAATGCCTACATGAAAATAATTTGTAATTCTTCTGTTTCTTGTTAACATCAGATTTTTTTTTCTATTATCATATTGAGGGTTTTGCATTAAAGAACACTGTCATTCAGGTAAAAACATGAAAAGATAGACAGGTTATATTTATAGTTTTAACAACAAATTCAGTTCAAAGTTATTTCTCCCTGCAAAGGCATTGCCTGATATCTGGATATTTGAAATGATTATGTATGAATGATAACATGAATGGGAATCTGAACCTTCCCATTGTTTTAGGCGTATGTCAATCTTTACTATGTCTAAAATCAGCATCTCCAATACCTTCTCCCTTACCTGGGAAGTGGGCACTACATAAGGAAATTGATTTATTTTCTATTGGTAATTTTTACATGGCCATTGTGCTTTGATATATAACCATGCTCCATCGTAGTTAAGATGTATGCTGAAAGCGAGAAGTGTCCTTGGCCTCGTATTTTGGGGCCTGAGACTTACAAGTTTTATACCAAATCCCTATATAATCCTTAAAGTGTGCAGTTTTAAAACAGATGTAATAAGTTTTTGAAGGGAATGTCAGTCATTGTACAATTTTCTGTTTTAAATTTGTGGAGTGTTTCATTTTATATTCAGAATTTATAGCACTGTATAATTTATGGGGTGTCAGAGTCCTTTGAGATCAGCTAGTCCAACCTCCGCAGTACCCAGATGAGAATATTGAGACATCAAGAGCCACATGACCAATGGCGGTGTCATGATGACCTCTATCAAACAGAAAACAATGTCAAGCACCAACCCGCCTCACATACTCGTGTAAATCACCGATGTAGGAGTACATATGACAAAAGCCTTTGAATTACTGAATTAGAGAGTAATATCTGGTAGATACCTTGCATCTTTTATAGTCACACAGATTTATATCCTATGAATAAAAACAGCAAAATGTATTAAGAGGACATTTAAAATAAATAAGACAACACCAGAAAATGATGTATAATATGTAGTTTACAGTGAATGCAACTTGCATTCAATATTACTTAACATCAGTTTCTTGGAAGTAATATTTATTTATATAAAAATTTTGGAAAAGGTGTTTCTATCATTTTGTTGCAGATTTTCTTTGTTAATTATATGTATCTCAATATGTTATTCATTCTTAATAGGTTATCTATCCTCGCTTGTATTCATATTGCTTGAAAACACAACAGTCCAGTATTTTGACACATGATCTGAGGTTA
>VMDR010038077.1:0-10069 GCA_007922815.1 Macrotus californicus | reverse complement strand
GCTTGGTACAGAGTAAGTACCCCCAAAAGGTTAGGTGTGATTATACTTCAATGCACATAGCCATTGTTTTTATGTTTCATAAGTCAGGGAGATCCATACCCTTTATTTTATATCCTGATTTTATTCATTCAAAATATTTTGATCATCTTTCTAGTCATTAAACTTCTTTAAAACATATTTTTAATAGCTTCATAATAGCTATCACACTAAGTTATTCTCAGCTAAGTGCAATTTTGTGCCCCGTGGACCTTTTGCAATGTCTAGAGACACGTTTGATTGGCACAGCAGGGGAATGGAGTGCTACTCACACCTAATGAACAGACGTCAAGGATGCTGCTGAGTGTGCTACAAGGCCCAAGAGCATCTTCCACAACACAGAATTCTCCAGCCCCAAATATCAAAGTGCTAAAATGGAGAAATCCAAGAAGGTATCAAGATGTTTTTTTTAAAAAACCAAGCCATGTTTGGTAAACATTTAAATAAATTTTATTTTTATCATTATACTGTAATAAAAATCCTGGTTATTTCTATTTGCTGAGGCTGTTCTGTGGTGTACATGATCATTTATTTTAAATTGCATCAGTTGGAGGTGTCCATGTGCACACAAGTGTGTGTGTGTGTGTGTGTGTAGTCTTGTACTTGGGAACATAATGCAAATCACCTTTAATCTACACCATAAGGACAATTAATTATCACTTGAAATGTTCTAAAAGGAATCAACATTGTAAGAGTAAATTATTTGGCACTAAAGTATTCTTATTGATAGCTACACTAGAGGGTTTATTAATTAACATAAGCAGTATTAAAAATAATTTTTCATTTGTGTAAGAAGTGGTGATTAAGTGTTGATTAATATGTCCTTGAAATATGCTTATTGATATCTACACCAGAGGGTGTGTTAATTAGCATAAGTGGTATTAAAAATAAATGAAATTAGCCAGTCAGAGAAAGACAAGTACCATATGATTTCACTTATATGTAGAACCTAATGAACAAAATAAACTAACAAAAGAGAAACAGACTCATGGATACAGAGCACAGACTGACAGCTGTCAGAGAGGTGGGGTTTTAGAAAGTTGAGTGAAAAAGTAAAGGGATTAAGAAAAAAAAACCCTCATAGACACAGTATGGTGGTTACCAGAGGGAATAGGGGGTCGGGGAGGTAGAAGACGGTAAAAGGAAAACAAATGCTGTTGGAAGGAGACCTGATTTAGGTTGGGGAACACAATATATAGATGATATATATTATAGAATTGTACACCTGAAACCTATATAATTGTGGCAACCAATGTCTCTGCAATAAATTCAATTAAAATGTTTAAATTAATTTAAAAAATAAATAATAAAATATAAAGTTTTGGGATACCTCAAAAAATAATTTCATTGGTGAAATGAGTGATGTTTCCTGTACGTGACTGATAAAGAGTAAGTTACAAGAGTCATTGCTCTTTGATGCCAGGGGTGTAGGAACAGGACACGCCCAGGAATCCAATGCCGCCAGTAAAGAATTTGAGGTCAAGAGTCCCTTTGGTCTCCAGTCCCTCCCTCCATGACCAACCCAGAGGCTTGTGAGACTCAGCACTCACAGCACTGCCTTCAGGCCATTGTTTTGTTGGCCTTCCAAGCACAGTGTTAGTGACTGTGCATAAAACAGAGCCTCTCCGAGAGAGTTGTGGGTGGAATGTCTTCAAAATGGCTTGGAGGAGATGAGCATCAGAACCATGAGTTCCTTGATACTGCTGCTTAGGACAATATTACTTTGAAAGACAGACACACACATGAAGGTGGAGCCCAAAAGACTAATATTTAGGGGAAAAAAACTCGGCAGAGGATCATCAGATTTTGGATTGATCTAGACATTTCATAAATGCATGACTTGGGGCCAGTTTCTTCTCTGAGCCTTACTTTCCATCAGGAAATGTGGGATGTCATTACCAAGTTCAGCATAGTTGTAATGACTGAGGCATTAACCACATAGCAGAACATTTGGCGTGTTGTTGCAAGCATGCTTGTGTTATTTGCCTGCCTTTATACCCAGTTCCACTTTATTCCTTAGGATAAATTTCTAGAAATGTAGTTTCTGGTCAAGATACCATTTTTATTATTATTATTTTTTAATTACTTTATTGTTGTTCAATTACAGTTTGCATTTTCCACCCACCTCTACCCCCCAACCCCAACCAATCCCACCCCCCTCCCCCTTGGTTATGTCCATGTGTCCTTTATAGTGTGTCCTGGAAACCCTTCCCCGCACTGTTCCCTCCCCCTTCCCCTCTGGCCATTGTTAGATTGTTCTTAATTTCAATGTCTCTTGTTGTATTTTGTTTGCTGTTTTCTTTTGTTGATTATGTTCCAGTTAAAGGTGAGATCATGTGGTATTTCTCCCTCACCGCCTGGCTTATTTCACTTAGCATAATGCTCTCTAGTTCCATCCATGCTGTTGCAAAGGGTAGGATCTCCTTCTTTCTCTCTGCTGTGTAGAATTCCATTGTGTAAATGTAAAGATGCCATTTTTAAACATGATATGGTCGATCATCCATATTTTCTCAATAAAACACTAACTCAGTGATTTAATGATTTTCATTTTCTTATTTTTCTTCACTTTTTTTTGGAAGAGAAGATCAGTTTTCCTTTTGTTCCTCTCTTTTGGTGGGAGTCAGCTCTTCTATTTGGGTTAAAGAATGTACCTGGAACCTGTATTCCCAGTTCTCTCCCACTAGCCCTGACGTGATTCAAGGCAATAGCTCCTGGAACCCTCCCACCTGGGTCCTGGGATTACTCTAGTAAAGTCTCACACCAAGACTTACTCATAGTGGGAGTTTAGAGTTCCTGAGACTGCAAGAAGTAAATCCTGTTCTTTGCCTTGAGAAAGAAAGGTTATTTGCATTTTAAAACTAGGAAGACAAAACTTATTATACAGCGTGTCAAAGTCACAAATCTAGTAATGAGTATGTTAATATATGTATATCTGTGTGTATATATGTATACATGCACTTATATATAATGATGTGTCAGTGTAGGTTCATCACTTGTAACAAATGTACCATGCAGGTGCAGCATATTGGTAGTGGGGGAGGCTGTGCATGTGTGGGGGAGGGCATTTCCACTTGATTCGCAGGGACCATAAAACTGCTCTAAAACCTTGTTAAAGTGAATAATAATATTCCATCATAGGCTTCGGGAAGAACTGAACACCATCAGTATAGGCAGTGTTCTTAGCACAATGCCAGGCATACAATAACTGCTCAAGCCATATTCATCGCCGTTGTTGGAGAAAACATAAACAAAGGCAGGAACTGCTTAATCTGTATATGTCCATCCCCCATAATAATAAAATAATCTAAACATTTGTTTAAACAAAAGGGGAGGAGATGGGGACTCTGTGGAGAACATACTGGAGACTAAACACAGGTGCCCTGCCTCTAAATGCCTCTATCATATAATTAGTTCTTAATTCAACAGACATTTATTGCCCACTTGCAATGTGCGAGGCACCGTGGACGGTGCTGAGAACAGAACTGAGTGAGACCCACCAGCCCAGAAGGCAGGGAACCAACAAACAAGTGTGTGTGGTCCAGAGTCACAGGGAGGGAAATCTACATCAGATCAATTTCATAGTCAAATATTAACCATTTTAAAGTATCAAGGAAGAAAAGATCTGATTCACAATAACTTAATTTGTCTTCTTTTTTTCCTCAAGGATAGCATTCCATTCCAAGAGGGGCTTCATACTGATTAAACTCATCCTCCATCGTCATTCTTGACAGTGTTTGTCATGAAGTGGAGACATATTAGCTGCAGCTCAGGGTAAGAAAGAATTTAAATTGAGGTTTGTTGGTGGCTGAAGTTAAGTCTAATTATAGTTGTGAACTGAAACCATTCTTTATGTGGAACTCAACTCTACCCATTCACCTTGCCTGGGATTTAGAATGCGATTCCTCTTTTTCATTTGACGTTCACGTTTTTCTACAATGCATGTCATTTATCTTTATGATTGGCATCTTGGTTAGATTAATTTTTATCATTTATTCTCAGATCTGTTAACACTTACATTATGATTTCCTGCCTTGACGTAATACAATTTATGCTTAACTAATGAAATATCCTACCTAGGCTAAATGATAGCCATAGAGAATTGTAATAAAAGTATCAGAGAAATGAGATATTTGAATTATTTTTAGAAAGTAAATCAAGATAAATTTTAGTCATGAATAGCATTATTTTATATATTCACCCCATCCTTAATAATGCTGTTTGATTCCTATTACTATTAAATATGTCACTACAATGTCCCTTAATTAGTGTAATAAATTATTTCTACTGGATATCATAATCTCAAGTAGTTATTTAGCAAGACAAAAATTTGATTCCACAGTCCAAGAATCATAAATATCTACTGAGAGGTGCTTAATAATTAAAATAACTCCTGGAAGAATACCTTTGGCTTTTAGCTTTTCAATTTAAGTCAGAATGTTCCCATTTGGGGGAAATTTTTAAAATATATGATAGAGCCTATTTATAACACTGGCATTGGGAAAAAGCTCACACTTAATTAATAAGCTTTATATAGAGAGAGAGAGACATTGCTAGAGGAACTCTATTCTACCTTCAAACAGATTTCATGAAATGAGCCACAATTTTGTTTTCTGATCGGATAAAGCAACAGAGCCACCTGTTAATTTGCTATAAGAAACACAAGCATCAAGCCAATCACAATGTTCTTATCAGTTAGCATGTCATCTTCCAAGAAGAAAAATGTCTAATTAGGAAGCCAAACTGTTAGGTCTTCTCTACCCCAGATGGCAGTCCTTTAAGTGAGGGAGGGTTGAAGAGTCTAGTAATAACACTGGTTTTTTTATTTCCCCACTCTTGGTCTTGGCACTCACTAAGAGACAGGATGCCTGACATAAACTATTGGAAGACGAGGGTTGGAAGTGCACAATGATCTTTCTTGCACTGCACTTGGCAGTGTTCACAAGCAGCCTCTGAAGTAGTTACTCTACTGTCCCACTATACAGATGAGGAAACTGAAGCAGAGAGAAGGCAAGTCATCTGCTCATGTTTGTACACATACTATGTGGTAGAGCCAGAAATGTAAAGCCAGGGAGACTGCCTCCAGAACCTGCATTTAGTAATTGTCTGCTTCCCCTCACAATTTTTTAATGTCAATGGACTCTAATGGCTTGAGAACAGAGATACAAGCAGGAAGCTCTTCTGTAGCACAGCTGGGGTCTGAGTCCTTTTGACAATTGGCAGTTTATCTGAGAGACTCTCTTCCTTCCAGTATTAGCAACTGAAGTGCAGCCAGAAGTTTGAGGGCCACCAAATCAGAATTGACCACATGACTACCGTGGCTGTCGGTGACACTGGCTTCCCGTCTGTACAGGTCCCCTTCCCTTTACCTGAACTGAGCCCTCCTTGTGTGCTTACCTCATGACTCTCAGCCCTTCAAGACTCAGTATAAGGGGAGTCAGTGCCTGTTTTAAAAGACAATATAGATATTTGCCTACATACAAACTCCTTGGAGACAGGACCAGTATTTTGTATATTTTGCTCTTCCTAGCATACAGCACACCAGTTATGTGGCTTTAAAAAAGGTAGGCTGTGTAGTGAATGTAGTACAAGCATAAAATCTAGTTCTGTCTTATTCTGGCTGTTTGAATTCCTTCTGTCATGCTGCAGTTCTTCTACAAGATCTAATGCGGTCTATTCAGTGTGGCATAGGGTTGGGAGATTAACGTGAGTATTCTTCACCAGGTGTGAGAAAACTCGGCAACTGAGAAGAAACTACGTAAACTTTCTTAGTGTAAAATATTTGCAATTTTTATATAAAAAGTGATCCATGCTAGTTGTAGAAAAATATAATAATCATCAAACAGTCATGTCATCTCACTTTACCATCGATATATTCCTTCTAGTCTTTCTAATGACTCTTGTGAAGCCATTAAAAAATAGAAAAGAAATGGAGTAATAAGTCTCTTCAAAAAGTAAAATATTTTAGTTAAAATTATATGTTAAAAGGAGAAGAGGAAATGTGAAATAATATGGCAACCCAAGCAGGGATAAGGAAGGTTCTATTTAAGTCAGCAAAAATGTACTGAGTGGTTGCTAAAGGCAAGATAAATATGGCAATGGTAATGAAACCACCTGTGTGACCTCAGAATCCTCAGCTCTCAGATGGTGATCAATAGATAATTCCATTCACTCACTCATTCATTCATTCATCAAAGGACTGTGACTTGACACAATATCATATATTGGTTAGCCACTAATAGATTAAAAAGAACTTCAGAAGACACTTCCTCTTTTATCTAATAAGTTTATCCAACAAAAATTTCCAACAGCTTACTGAGCAAAAATAAATTAAGCATGATTTCTACCTTAAGTGAATTTATGTAATAATCTTTTGTCAGCCTCTGGGGTGTACCTTCCTAAAAAGTCTGGCTTTCATCAAACTCAAGCTTGGCCCAAATCAAGGTCTCATATAGAATTGGGAGTTAAAAATGATTTAAATGACATTAAATATATATTTAAAATAATAAGTATTCCTAAATTTGCTTCCAAAACAAATCAGATTTTTGGCATTAAAATCCAGTTGTATTCTAAACCCTTTCATTTACTGCCTCTTCTATTGTTCAGGATACCTTGCTTGGGTATCGTTCTGCTAAGGCAAAATCAATTTCCCCACAATTTCAACATCTTGTAGTTCTTTCAGGTCTTCATATTTTTTAACTGGCCCTTAGTCGCTTGAAATGTAATGTCATTAACACTTACATTCTTCCTGTTTTGTTTCAACATGCTCTGCAACATCTGCCTTGTCATAAATGATCACAGTGCTTGAGGGCACACTTTTCCTGATCTTGAATCTGTAGGTACAGAGGTGGGGGCATCCACACACACAAATTATCTCTCTGCAGTATCTTCATAAATACATATCTGTGATTTCCAAGAATGGGGAGCTAAATGTAGGTTCATTCACCAAACTGTACTGAACCAAATTTTGTAAAAAATCAGGGTTGTTTATATATATAACCCCATTATCTCTGCAAAAATAAGAATGGCCAAACCCTGGTATGGGACATTACCTATTTTGTAATATCATTCTAAACCTACCTCTGGGAGAAATTAGTCCACCTGATAAAATGCATAAGCAGTTTCCTCATGATGTTGAATGGGTTTAAGACTTGTCGTGAGAAACCGGTCATCCCTCCTCCCTGCTGACTCTCAGTGACTGTTAGAAAACATTATTTTCTATTTTCCAACAAAGACTAGATAACCATTCTCTTCCTTGTGGTTGAAAAATATGCCTAGTATGACTCAATCTTCTCAAATCTATTGAGACTAGTTTGGTGCCCCGACATATATATATGATCTATCCTTGATAATATTCCATGTGCACCTGAGAAGAACGTGTATTCTGTCATTTTGGGATGGAAAACTCTGTAAATGTTACTTATGTCCATTTTCTCTAATGTGTCATTTAAGACCAATATTTCCTTATTGACTTTCTGTTTGGATGATCTATCTATTGCTGTCAATGGGGTATTCAGGTTTCCTACTACAATTGTTTTTTTCAGTTTCTCTTTTTTAGGTCTATAGTGATTGTTTTCTGTATATTTTGGTGCTCCCAGGTTGGGTGCATATATACAAATAAGTGTTATGTCTTATTGATGTATTGTCCCCTTTATCATTATGAAATGTCCATGTTTGCTCTTGTTACCTTTTTTATTTTGAAATCTATTTTGTCTGATATAAGAATGATTACACTTACTTTTTCCTGGGTTCCGTTTTCTTGGAGTATCATCTTCCACCCCTTCGCTTTGAGCCTTTTCTTTCATTGTAGCTGAGATGGGTCTCCTGAAGGCAATATTGGGTCTTGTTTATTAATCCATCCCTCTATTCTGTGCCATTTGATTGATAAGTTTGGTTTATTTACATTTAGGGCAATTATTAATATATGAGGACTTTCTATAATCATTTTAACTTTTGTTTTCTGGTTACTCTGTGTATCCATTATTTCTTTCCCTGGGTTTCTGTCTGCTATTTTAGTTTGATCACTTTCTACGGTTTTTTCCCTCCATTTCGTCCTTTGTTATGTTACATGTCTAAGTTCTAAATTTTTGTTTTGTGGTTACCATTGGGTTTATGTGTAAAAAGAAGTGTCCTACATACAACAGCCCTTTTTCTTTGGATTGTGCCTTATCTTCATTTATCATGCAAGTTCAGTCCTTATTCCCTGCCCCTTTTATGTTTTCATTATCACAATTTATCCCTTTTTATGCTGTGTGTACATTTCCAAATTGCAGAAGTTATAATCTTTTAATGAATATCTTTCCTCCCTTTTACCTTTACGTTATAATTAAGTGCTTAATACCCTACTTTAAAATAGAGTTGCAATTTCCTGCTTCTGTCTGTCGTCTTACAGTTTTGTATTCTTTTATCTTCTGATTCAAGTAGAAGAGCATTTTTTAACATTTCTTGTCATGCAAGTCTATGGTAGTGAATTCCCTCAGCTCTTGTTTGTACAGAAAAGCCTTGATTTCGCCTTCATACCTAAAGGATAATTTTGCTGGATAAACTACTCTTGACTGGTGATTTCTTCTTTTCAATATTCCAAATATCTGATTCTACTTTCTTCTAGCTTGTAAGATTTCTGCTGAAAACGTTCTGTGATACTCGAATGGAGTTTCCATTATAGGTTAAGGTCTTTGTTTGCCCTGGCTGCCTTGAGAATTCTTCCTTTGTCATTAACTTTTAACATTTTTAATATGACATGTCTTGGAGAAGGTCTTTTTGCATTGAGATAATTAGGTGTTCTGTGAGCTTCTGAGATTCAGGGGTCCACTTCTTTCCACAGGTTTGGGAAGTTCTCATCAGTTATTTGTTTGAATAGGCTCTCTGTTCCTTCTCCTTCTTTTCTCCTTCTGGTGTACCCATTATTCTTATATTGCTCTTTCTAATGGAGTCAGATAGTTTTCATAGAGTTCTTTCATTTTTTTTTTAAATATCAATTCTCTCTCTTCCACTTGAGTCATTTCTAGATTTCTATCTTCAAGATCACTAATTCCCTCTTCCATCTGGTTTACTCTATTTCCCATGCTCTCTAGTTATCTGAGGTGTTCCAGATGCCTCTACCCAGTTTCACCGTGATTGAGGGTGGGAGGAGGCAGGTTGTCCCACATTTGTGACGTTCTTTTCCCCTTGGTAATGACAGCTGGTAGGTCACAGCTGCCGTACCTCTGTTACACATCTTCGCCCTATCACTGGGTTCAGCCACAATGGGCACTGGCTTTTCAGGCAGGAATGTTGCTTCTGCTGCTTTAGCCCTCCAGGCTGCTGAGTGCAGGCTTCAGCCTGACACCTCCACCACCACGGCATCATCTGGGGCTGTGGCAAGCTCTGCACCATGTCAGTGGCTCCCTTCTCTTTTTCCCATCTGCCCTCCCCTGCCCCTATCCTGCCCCGCCTGTTTATTCTGATATGTGCACCTTCTGATGTCTCAGTGTATGAATCTCTTAGATATATCTCTGTGTTACACAGGAAACCCTTTGTTGAATTATAGTTGCTCAGTTTGTTGTCGCTTTAAGGAGAGAAACCAAGAAGTCTCCTCACTCCACCATGATGCTGATGTCATGTTCTTAGCAACTTTCTGATTATTGAAAGTTGCATCCCAGCTATCTTGATAACAGGATGAAGAATTTCACCTGGTGGGCTTGATGATTACATTGGTTACAGAAGTTAAATCTTACTAATCAATTCATTGTCATACAGGTATATGATTAGTCTTTTGTAAGTTGTAAACGTGTATGTTCATGCTAAAGTTGAGTGTGTATATATATATATATATATATATATATATATATATATATATATGATAACAGAATCAATCCAATTACTTTACCTAGATATTGATTCTGTCCTTGGTGCTTTCTAGTTAATATTTCTTATGTGGTTCATTATTGATTGTCAATGCCTTGAATAGGGATAGCCAAAAATATTCCAGATGACACTATTGACAAAATCAAAACTTAAAGAGATTTATGTAAGCTGAGATGAACCAAAATGTATC
>VMDR010038076.1:0-10068 GCA_007922815.1 Macrotus californicus | reverse complement strand
AGCCCACAAATAAACCCAAGTCTCTATGGTCAAATAATACTCAACAAAGTGGGCAGAAGTATAACATGAAGTAAAAATAGCCTCTTCAACAAATGGTGTTGGGAGATCTGGACAGCTACATACATAAAAATGAAACAATTACAAACTTACACCATACACAAAAATAAATTAAAAGTGGATAAAAGACTTAAATATAAGTCATCACACCATTAAAGTTCTAGAGAAGAATATAGGCAGGAATATCTAAGATATTCCAAGCAGCAGTATTTTCATCGATATGTCCCCGGGAGTGGGGAAAATAAAGAAAGAATAAACAAATGGGACCTCATCAAAATAAAAAGCTTCTGATCAGCTAAAGAAAACAGCATTAAAATGAAAAGAGAACCAACCTTATGGGAAAATATATTTGTCAATGATACCTGAGACAAAGGTTTGATCTCCAAAATATATAAAGAACTCACTCCAGGAGCACAAAAAAAAAACAAATAAAAAATGGACAAAGGACCTGAACAGACATTACTCCCAGGCAGACACACAGAAGGCCCAGAGACATATGAAAGCATGCTCTGCATCACTAGCCATCAGAGAGATGCAAATTGAAAACACAGTGAGATATAGGAGAAGATGGCAGTGCGATGGGTGGGAGAGGAATCCACTTCTCCCTGCACACGGGTGAAACACCTAGCTGATCTGCAGAGGAAGAGAGCCAACAACCAACGGTATCCCAAAATATAAGAAGATTGGAGACCAGGATTTGTAAAGCACATTGAAAAAAACACGGTAAGGAGCGTGCTTCAGGACAATAAGGTCCCTGGGTCCAGCACGGGACCAGGGGGGCTGCAGCCCCAGGCATGGTGCCCTTGGGTCAGCAGAAGGATTCTAGGGAGAGTGCGGGGTAAAAGGGTCCCTCCCCCTGCCAAACAAGGTGTAAGCAGCACTAGGAAAGACCTGGGTGCTTGAAGTCACAGGGGATGAATAAGGACCAACTGGTGAAAACACAGGGACTGTGTGCACCCACTGAGACTGTGGAGGCCAGCTGGGGAGAGTCAGGCCATGAGGGGCCCAGACTAGGTCAATCCCAACTCTGACTGCAGAGCCACGCTGAGTGGCAGGCCAGGTGCTTTCTTGGAGTGGCAGGTCAGGCTTGAGCAAAAAGTTTTTCAAAAAGAAAAAGAACTAAGAGGCACTCAGCGGCTGTTTGGGGAATTCTCCTGCAGCAGCACCAGGGCCTACTGTACTCCTAAACACACCAAGCCACAGGGCACTCCCTGCCCCTCCCATCCCAGTAACAGAGGCCAGGCATGCACAGCGCACCCAAACCTGGGAGATCAGAGGTCACCTGACCAGTCCCAGTAGCCTAGCTCACAAACCGGAGGCCCTGGAGGGAGCACCCTTGACGTCGCTGCCCAGAGGAATCTTTCACACTAGCCCTGCGCTTCATGGGAAGCATATGAGGAGGTGCGCACTAGCATCCACAGCACCAGAGACACTAGAACTGGCTTGACCTTTTTGAAGACAGCAGGAGGCCTCCTTTTTCTTCTTCTTTTTTTTTAACTCCTTCTTTCTTTCTTTACATCTGTCTTTTATTACACTTTCTTCCTTTCTTTCCTCTTTTATTCCATCTTCCTTCCTTCCTTCTTTTTTTTTAATATTCTCACAAGTGAGACAATTAAACCTGGACTTGTGAAAAAACCACAGCTGGACCCAAAGTGGGGGCATTCCAACAGCTGACACAGATTTCAATTTGCTACTTCAGAGAACTTGCAAGTTATTGTATATTTGTATTATTATTATTTTTCATTATTCTTACATCTATTATTTTATTACTATTTTTGTATTTCTCTTCTTTCTATTTAGCCTTCTTTGCTTGACTTGTTAAACTGCATTGTAAGACTGGTCTCCCTTGTTCTCTCTTTCATATTGTATTTTTAATTTTGCTGTCTTTTCACTTCACTTGGGTTCCATTTAGCATGCTGTTCTAGGTCCTATACTTCCTATTCTTGTTATCCAGATCACATAGATTCTGTCATATGATTGTTGCTCCATAACTATTGTAAATAATTGCTGTTCCAAACAATTGTAAATACTACACAGCAACCTTCCCAGATCTTGGCTCACTTCACTGTTTCCTGAACTGTATTACTGTTGTGGATAACTCTGCTCGCTCACGCACTACACACATTTTCTATCCTTTTCTCTCACTTTACCTCGTGATCTGACCTCCCACAAGCTCACTGCTTTGTAGATCCAACTCACAATCCTTCCCCACGCAACAAGAGTCTGATCTCCTCTCCACCCTTTCTAAAAAGTGTAGTTGGGAGAAATATCAGGGGTAACTCTATACGTATTAAAGGAACACCTATCTCTTCTCTACAGGTTGGTACTTTTAATACCATAGAACACATTCCCACTGTCTTAAACCATTTTGCCTTCCTATCCAACTGATCACAAAAAAAGAGTAGGTGGGAGCTGTGGACACCAGTACACCTGCTAGAGGAGGAAAGTCCCCAAAAAAGGAACGAACAACAGACAACAACAGAAGAAGGTGAAGGAGGGAGTGGAAGACACACTAACTCAACTGAGGACCAATCTAGAAACATAACAAATTGGTAGAGAAATTACTCAGAATAAACAACTGAACAAGAACAAGAAAGAATCCTCAAAACCTTGTATATACAGAAAAACCATCTTCAACACACCCTGCTCACACCTGAACAATAGAATGTAAAATGAGGGGAATGATGGAGTGACCCCCCAGTTACCCAGCTGGAGGAAGGGACTCACCAAGGAAACACTCAAAGATAATCAAAACCCAAAGACATACAGAGAGCCAACATAAACGACAGTCCAAGACCAGCAAGCTAAGAAGATCAAGGAGACTGCACCACTGAATCTCAAAGAGCTTCTATCACAGAAATTCACACAATAAACCCAGGGAGTCAGAACAGAACAATTTAAAAAGCAGTGGCTAACAAAGAGAGTCTCACAACCAATGGGAAGACAAAGTAGAAGTCCTCAAAATAAAGGAAAGGAGGAAACCTCAGAAAGAATGATAAATGAAACAGAGGCAAGTCAATTACCAGATATTGAGTTCAAAGCAATGGTTATGAGGAAGCACAATGAGCTCAGAGAGTTACCAAAAACTACAGGGAAGCTACAATGAACTCACTGCAAACTATGTCAACATGAAAAAGGAAATAGAAAATATAAGAAAGGCCAACAGGAAAAGAAGAATACAATCTGAAATGAAGAACACAGTAGAAGGAATCAAAATCAGGCTCAATGGGGGGGAGAGTGATGGGGAGAAAATTCAAACTGTAATTGAACAACAATAAAGTAATTAAAAAAAATCAGGCTCAATGAAGCAGAGGATCGGATTAGCGAGCTGGAGGACAAGGTAGAAAGAAATACCCACAAAGAGCAAGAAAAGGAAAAGAAGTTCAGAGACAACGAAGGGGGTTAAGAGAAATGCCAGACAACATGAAATGTAATAATATCCATATAATAGGGATACCAGAAGGAGAACAAGAAGAGCAAGGGATAGAAAACCTGTTTAAAAAGGTAATGATGGAAAACTTCCCGAATTTGACGAGAGAAAAAGTCACACAAATCCAGGAAACACAGAGAGTCCCAATGAAGAGGAACCCAAGGAGGCCCACTGCAAGACATATCATAGTGAAAATGGCAAAGACCCAGACAAAGAGAGAATCTTAAAGGTAACAAGGGAGAAAAAGGAAGTAACAAAAAAGGAAGCCCCGAAAAGATTAGTAGCTGACTTCTCAATGGTAGGCTCCAAGCCAAAAGGGAATGGCAAGAAATATTTCAAGTAATGAGAACTAGAGGCTTGCAAACAAGACTTCTCTAGCCAGCAAGGCTCTCAATTAAAATGGTAGGCCAAATGAAGAGCTTCTCGGACAAAAGAAGTCTCAAAGAATATGCCAACTCCAAACCAGCTCTGCAAGAGATGTTAAAGGGTCTGCTTTAAGAACAGGAAGAAAAACAGTGAAAGAGAGAGGAACACCGGTACAAAAGAAGTGGAAATGAATAAGTACCTTCAATAATAACCTTAAATGTAAATGGATTAGATGCTCCAATCAAAAGACATAGAATAGCCAAATGGATAAGAAAACATGACCCACACATATGCTGCCTACAAGAGACCCACCTCAGAACAAAAGACCTACACAGGCTGAAAATGAAGGGCTGGAAACAAATATTGCAACCAAAAGGATAGGAAAGAAAAGCCGGCGTAGCAATACTCATTTTGGACAAAATAGACTGAAAACAAAAGCCCTAAAAAGAGACCCAGAAGGTCACTTCATAATACTCAAGGGAACAATCCACCAAGAAGAAATAAACATTGTAAACATATATGCACCCAAGAAAGGACCATCCATATATATAAAGAAAACATTGGAGGACTTCAAGAGTTATTAACAGCAACACAATTATAGTAAGGGATTTTAACACCCCACTGTCAAAAATGGACAGATCTTCCAAACAAAATATCAACAAAGATATTATGGTATTGAACAAAGCCCTACATGAAATGGATTTAACTGATATATATACTTAGCCTTTCATCCCAAAGAAGCAAAATACACATTGTTTTCAAATCCACATGGAACATTTTCAAAGATAGACCAATGATAGGTCACAAAACAAGCCTCAACAAATTCAAGAAAACTGAAATCATGTAAAGCATTTTCTCCCACCACAAGGGACTGAGACTAGAAATGAACATCAAGGAAAAAATCCCCAAACTTTCAAACTCATGGAGATTGAACAGCATGCTATTAAACAATGAATGGGTCAAGAATGAGTTTAGGGAAGAAATCAAAATGTTTCTGGAAACAAATGAAAATGAACACAAAACAATCCAAAACTTATGGGACACAGCAAAGGCAGTCCTGAGAGGGAAGCTCATAGCGATACAGGCCTACCTAAAAAAGATAGAAACATTTCAAATAAACAACCTAATGCAATGCCTACAAGAACAAGAGGAACAACAACAAAGACAGCACAGAGCAAGTAGAAGGAAGGAAATAATCAAGATCAGAGCAAAATTAAATGACATGAAGACTAAAAGTACAATCTAAGGATCAAAAAATCCAGGAGCTGGTTCTTTGAAAAGATAAATAAAGTCGACAAGCCTTGAAGCAGGTTCACCAAGAAAAAAAGAGAGAGGACAAAAATAAACACAATCAGAAATGAAAGAGGGGAGATTACAACTGATACCATGGAAATACACAGGATTGTAAGAAATAACTATGAAGAACTATATGCCAAGAGATTTGAAAACCTAGGTGAAATGGATAAATTTCTAGAAAAATATAATCTTCCAAAACTGAAAGAAAAGAAACACAAAACCTAAACAGGCCAATAACAGTGGATGAAATTGAAGCAGTAATCAAAGAGCTTCCAACACATAAAAGCCCTGGACCAGATGGCTTCACAGGAGAATTTTACAAAGCATTTAAGGAAGTGCTAACCCCATCTTTCACAGATTATTCCAAAAAATTCAAGATGATGGAAGACTCCCAAACTCTTTTTATGAAGCCAGTACCATCCTAATTTCAAAACTGAATAAAGACACAACCAAGAAAGAAAACTTTAGGCCAATATCACTGATGAACTTAGATGCTAAAATCCTCAGTAAAATATTGGCAAACTGCATCCAGCAATACATTAAAAAGATCATACACCATGATCAAGTGGAATTCATCCCAGGGATGCAAGGATGGTACAATACTCACTAATCAATAAATGTAATACACCACATAAACAAAATGAAAGACAAAAATCACATGATCATATCAATAGATGCAGAAAAAGCCTTTGATAAGGTACAGCACCCATTTAGGACAAAAACACTGAGCAAAATGGCAATAGAGGGAGTATTCCTCAATGTTATTAAGGCCATATACGAGAGACCTACAGCCAACATCATACTCAATGGGTAAAAACTTGGAGCTTTCCCACTAAAATCAGGAACAAGACAAGGATGCCCACATTCACCACACCTATTCAACATAGTATTGAAAGTCCTAGCCACAGCAATCAGACAACAAAAATAAACAAAAGGCTTACAAATTGGAAAAGAGGAAGTAAACAATATAATACTAAATCCTCTTGTGGCTTGTCCCCTCACTCTGTCCATAATATGTTTACGTCCTTACCATGACCTTTAAGGCCCTGCATGGTTTGTCCTTCTCTCCCTGTCTTGACCTGACACATGTTGCTCACCAGCATGCCTACTAAGATCACACCATAGAGTTTTCACACATACTCTCTTCAGGTTCCACCCATCTTACTCTCTCACCTACATTATATTTTTACACAAATACCTTTTTGATGTTATGTCTTTCTCACCATTTATTTGAAAGTATGATTTCCTCAAGCTCCCTCCTTACCCTTTTTAGAGTTTTTTTCTACATAGCACTTATCATTTCCATCTAACACACACAAAGACATACACATCCACACAATTTCCTGTCTGTCTTAATTCATTAGAATATAAATTTCATTAGGGAAGAGATCTTTTTGTGTTTTCTCCACTAATGTATGCTTAATACCTATAAAATATCTGACACATAGTAAGAGCTCCACTTTTGGAGCTGATGAGGTGACTGAGTAAATTTAAACAGATAGGAACCTTTAGCAGTAACTAAAAGTGGTGGATTGGACTCAGTTTATGACAATATAAATGGAGAGAAGTAGTCAGCTTTATGATTTCTTTTGGGTGTTGAGCAAAACAGGTCTTATGATGAATTAAGTGTAGGATCTTTTGTGAATGAAAAAAGTGAAGGATGACTTTTACTTAGTAAAAGATGACAATATAAGATGGAATATTAACAATGTCCTAATGATTTTACCTCTTAGTTGAGGTTGAGAAAAAGGATCACACCAGGAAAAGTGCTAATCTTGTTGTACCCCCCACCCCACATGACATTGCAGAATCTACATGGACTGGAGATGCCAAGGCAGTGGAGTGAAAGACATTCCCAAATTTAACTCTTGCCAATGGTGTAACAGGGTGCAGCCAAGGGGGGCCCCAAATAGGGATTTGTAATGGGGTCCAGAACTCAAGGTGTCCAGAAAATACTAGGAAAAAATATATATATAGGATGTCTTCACCTCAACAAGTCTGAGCTGGAGGATGGGACACATGCGGCCGGGCCATTGATAGCTGTTTTGCATAGCAATAACTTTGCAGCTAACCTCTGGCATGGTCATTTAACATATCTATAACTTTTAACTGGTTTCATGGATATATTAAATAGCTCTGGCCATGCTTTGAGCCAGAGAGATGGGAATGACTTCAACCCATGATGTAACAGATAGGCAAGTCTCCCTCTGATTACAGGACCTGAGCAAGAGCTTGTAGATGATTGGCTCCATGCCATAGGGCCACGCCTGCCTGGACTTACTATGGCAGCCAAGTAAAGCTGGAAGAATACAGGAATGCTGGCAGGTATAAGTGACTGTGGGAGAAGTCTGAAATGGGGCTGCAGAGGAAGATTGGCGCTGGGATTTAAACCCAGGCATGGCAGCCATGTGGGGTTTCGGGGGGACCACGTGGCTTTGGCAAAAGTTGAGACTGTGCAGCTTTGGGGTGTTCCCTTTTGCCATGTGGCTTAAGAAGCAGGAAAGACCTTGCTGGGAAGAAAAGGGATGAAAGGACTCTTGCTGGTGGGCCATGAGAAGGTACCACATGGTTGTGGATTAACTGGAGATTGTGGTGGCGACACAGTTCATGGTTGCCCGAACCATGGATTTCTACTTCTTTCCCTGAAATATAGTACCCTGGACTGGGCAGGGGGAGAAGGAAGGACTGTCTGCATTTGTGGTTATTCTAAAGAACTCTAGTACTTTAATGAAGACATTAAGTCATTACTCTAAGTCTGTACAACACTTTGAATAAATAATTTCATTCCTTTTCACCAATATCTGGCATTGAGAGATGTCTTTCCCTGGGCAGCAGGAGAGATGAACCTACTATAGGTGGGGAACCCCTGGAGCACAAGGGTGGGGCCATTTGGTAATAATATATCATTCACCCCCCACTGGGTCTGTTCTGTTACAATGGCATCCACTACCTTACTTGATATGGGGTTCCAAAAACCTTAAACCTTGCTCTGATCATGGGGATCTGAGACTGTAAGATGTACATGGTTGTAAGTAGTCAGAGTTAGGATGTTTGAGGAGGTAAAATTTACCAAAAAACTGATGTATATAAAATAATATACATATCATATAATATGAATTTATAAAATTTCCATGAAGAATCTTCACGTATTTTAAGTATATTTTATTGATTATGCTATTACAGTTGCCCCAATTTTTCCTCCTTTATCCTCCTCCACCCAGTAACCCCCAACCCTCCAGTATTCTCCCTGCTTAGTTCATGTCCATGGGTTGTACATATGTTTTCAGAATTCTCTGTTTCTTACACCATTTTTGGCCTCTCTCTGTCTATTTTATGTTTACCAATTATGTTTCTTATTCCCTGTGCCTTTCCCCCACTCCTCCCCCTTCCCATTGAAAACCCTCCATGTCATGTCCATTTCTCTGATTCTGTTCCTGCTCTAGTTGTTTGCTTAGTTTTTGTTTTCATTGTTTTTTTATTGATTTATTTGTTAATAGTTGTAAATTTGTTGTCATTTTACTGTTGATATTTTTGATCTGCAATTTCTTAGATAAGTCCATTTAACATTTCATATAATGAAGGCTGGGTGATGATGAACTCCTTTAACTTTCCTTTATCTGGGAAGTACTTTATCTGCCCTTCCATTCTAACTAATAGCTTTGCTGGATAGAGTGATCATTGATGCAGGTGCTTGCCTTTCATGACTTTCAAAATTTATTTTCATCTCCTTCTTGTCTGTAAGGTTTCTTTTGAGAAATCAGCTAATGATCTTATGGGAACTCCTTTATAGGTAACTCTCTTCTTTCCTCTTACTGCTTTTTAAGATTCTCTCCTTATCTTTAATCTTGCATAACTAAATGATGATGTGCCTTATTGTGTTCCTCTTTGGGTCCAACTTCTTTGGGACTCTTTGGGCTTCCTGGACTTCCTGGAAGTCTATTTCCTTCACCAGATTGGGAAAGTTTTCCGTCATTATTTGTTCAAATAAGTTTCAATTTGTTGTTGTTCTTCTCCTTCTGCCACCTCTGTAATTCAGATATTGTAATGTTTAAAGTTGTCCTGGAGGTTCTTAAGCCTCTCCTCATTTTTTTGAATTCTCGTTTCTTCATTCTGTTCCAGCTGGATGTTTGTTCCTTCCTTTTGTTCTAGGTCCTGGTTCTCTTTTTGCCACTGTTGGTTCCCTGAATATTTTGCTTTATTTCACATTAGGTATCCTTCATTTGGTCCTTCATTTTTTGACCAAGCTCAATCAGTTCTGTGAGCATTTTGATTACCAGAGCTTTGAACTCTCCATCAGATAAACTGGCTATCTCCTCATTGCTTAGCTCTCTTTCTGGATTTTTGCTTTGTTCCTTCATTTGGGCCATATTTCTTTGTCTTGGTGTACCTGTTACGTTGTAAGGGGGCAGGGCCTTAGCTTTTCACCGGGGTAGGGCAACCCTCTTTGCTGCGCTGTTGCACAGTCTGTGTGGGAGGGACCAGAGAGGGAACAATGCAGCTCACCTCCTGAGCTTTAGCCCCACTTTCCAACTAACCCCCGGGTGAGACTGGAAGTTTCTCCCACTGTGGCAACCCCCCACTGCTGTAGCTCTGAGTCTCAATTTCCTGTTCAGCCAGGCCTGCCCACATGGTCTGCCACCTTGCCTTGGGTTCTCTCCATTAGCCCATCTTACTCATCTGGTTGGTCTGGTTGACTGTTTCTTTAATTCATTGGTTGTCGGAGTTCTATGAAGTTTGATTTTCTTGAACTTCTTATTGTTTATTGATTTTTGATTGGTCGTTATCCTCCTTTTGGTTGTGCAAAGAGGCAAAGGTTTTTTACCTATGCCTCCATCTCTGCTGGAACTCTTCATGTGTTCTTAAAAGTAGAATTTTTATTACAGGCACATGTTTATAAATGCAACCAACACTGACATTGA
>VMDR010038075.1:0-10059 GCA_007922815.1 Macrotus californicus | reverse complement strand
AATCCCTTGGATACATCTCCTGCATTATCATTTGAATAGACACAGTTTCTCTTTGTTAAATAAATTTTCAGTGCACTTGAAACTGTGTAAAAATTATCTCTGATATGAAACCATTGTTGAATTAGGAACATGATTAAACCTTTCAGAGAGGGAAAACAAACTCCTGATAAATTTTTCCAGTGACTGAATACAAAGCTTAAAAAGGCAAAACATATACCTACTTTGTCGTTTTGGGGGGTGGGGTTCATGGCATTTGAAAGTAATAAATTTGAATTCAATAAATTGAATGGTAACAAAACTCAGTCTATGGGCAGCACAAAAAGAACTTAACTGGCTGACAGGGTGGCACCATCTTTGAGCACTGTCTTCAGGAATTCAGAGTCATGGGAAGTCTGTCTGTCCCTTTCTCCCCTCTGTTTCACTTCATTCTCAGACAGATGCTGTTCAAAAGCAAAGCAACAAGTAGCCCAGGCAACTGCCCGTGCCTGTGTTTCTCGGAGGTTGGCATGCCAGAGAGTAAAATAAAAAGCATGTGTTTTTTCCAGGTATCTCCAGTGAGGTCCCAATGTGGACCACACAATGATGTTTCACTAATTACTTGACCATGGAATGGAGAACTCGAATTAGTCAGACATGTGTACATGTATGTTCAACCCCACCAAAACCAGTCATTGATCAAGGTCACATTAAAATAGATCTTTAAAGACAGTGATGCTGAGCAGACTAGAAATGAATGCTTCTTGCTCTTCCTTACCCTGAATCTACACATTAACCATTTTTAGGACATTCAGATAGTGCATTTTATAATTTTGTGTTAAAATATACACTTAAACAAATCTTTGGAAGTTTCTTCTGCATTTAATTATTACCAGTAAGGTAAAACACAGTTCTCCAAACATTTCATCTATTTTAATAAATAAATCATATGCAAAGTATTCTGGATGCTGAGAAGCATTGCATGCCAAGTAGTCAGCAATGGTTATATTTATGAATTGGTGAATAATTCTAAGTTGATGTTAAAATAATCAACTCAAGATGATTTCGAGAAACAAAACTGAGTCTGGCAATTCCAATCTCTTTGTTTCTTCTCCTTTAGTCTCCTATTGCCTTCCACTAGGCTCTACATTCCTAATAATTTTGCTACATAATAACAGATGCCGGAGAAAGTAGCTGAGAATATGAACTTTGAGATCAGGATGAATGGGGGTTTATGAGTGCAAGATGGCCTTTTTCACTAGCTGTGTTTCCTGGGGTAAATGTCTTCTCTTCATGGCAGTTTAGAGCAGATAGACTTAGAAGCCAAGGCCAATCCCCTCTAGCCACACTCTTTTATGCAATAGTATAATTTCCTTTACTCTAATATCCCTCCTAAAAATCAATCCAAGCCTCTGACTTTTCTGAATCTGAACATATGAACAATTACAAATAAAATCTCCTAACCAAGCAGGCACGTACTGCTCTGTATACTTCCATCTCTACAAGGTCTTTGATACTTCTTGGAAACTCTCTGTATTTTCCAAGATTTCTTTCTAATTCATTTTTAATTACTTCAGACCTCGATTTCTCTTTTCAAACTTCCCATAGGACCACTATGCCTTTTCTTTTCACATTCTCCCAACTTCTTCTGGCCTCCTGAATCCTGGGCTTTCCTATCCCCTCATCCTCTGGTCCTCCTCTTCCTGCCCGGCTTCAACTCCCTTCATCAGCTTCTTATTCAATTCTGCTTCTCAGGACTATCCCACATTTGATTTCCCTTCTTCTATATTATACGTTTTTTCTCTGTATTATTTTCTTATTGTTGCTGTAATAAATGACTACAAATTTGTGGTTTAGAACAAGACAAGTTTATTATCTGACAGTTGTGGAGGTCAAAAATCTAAAAATTAGTCTTGGCTCAAATCCAGGTGTTGGGAGGGCTCTGTTGCTCATGAAGGCTTTAAGGGAGAAGCTGTTTCCTTGCCTTTCCCAAGTCTTCAAGGCTGCCAGGACTTCCTCGCCTGTGGTCCTCAGTCAGCACTCACGTGATTTCAGTATCTGCTTCCATGGTCACATCTTGTGGCTCTAACACTCCTGTCTAACTCTGATAAGAACACTTACGATATTGAGCTGACCCAAAAAATCCAAGAATATTTTTCATCTCAAGACACTAAATATCACGTATCTCGAAAGTCAATTTGCTAGGTGCATTAACATATTTACAGGTTTCAGAGTTAGGACATAGACATCTTTGGGGAACGACTGTCCCGTCTAACACATTTTCTATCCCCATTGTTCCAAGTTTACTCCTGTTCTATTCTTCCTCTAACCACACTTTTCGATCACCTCATCTATTTCTGACATTTGCAGAGCTGGTCTTCATGAACTGTCTACTGTGCTGCCACCCTTCAAGGCCAGGCAGGTCCATGGTGTTCGTGCAGATGGAAAAATATTCACAGAGCCGTTGGGATGTCTGGCATGCCTTTATTCATGGGTGGACGAGCCACACACACTGCAAGCTGTGTGTCTATCTGCATATCTTATGTCATGGCCCCTGCTCCCCAGCGTGGCACCCATCATGGCACCTGTCCCCTTGTGTGTCTCTCATCATCATCGCCCCCACAGGGAGTCCCTACCTATTTAAGTACTAGAGGGGAACAAAGCTGGCAAGATGCCAGAACATCACATGACATTACATAATTCTGCACATGCGAGCCCACTTCATGTTATGGGAACAGTTCATCAGACCCAGTCTCAAGGCTATGAGAACACTGGTTATCAGGCCCCTCCAAGGTTATGGGGACACTACTTCCCTTAGTTACCCAGACACCTGGATGAGGAAGCTAGACTGCCTCCACCTACCCTACACCTACACAATTTTTTCCCTCGTTAGCCTGCATAAACATACACACATACATATTCTATGGAAACCAACTTCATCAAAGGCCACTTTGAATTTTTTATCACAAAATTCTTTTCAGTTCTTATTCTACTTGACCTGCTAGCAACATTTCACCACTGATAACACATCGCTTCTTGAAAAACATTTCCATAGGCTTCTATGCTACCTAAATAGGTTTGTCCCCTATGTCTCTTATTTCTTGTTAGTTTACTGTATGATATTTTTTCCTGCTTATTATTTTTATTTTAGTTTTTCTCTGGGTTCTGTACTTAGCCTTATTCTCTACTCACTGTACACAGTCTAAGTAGTATCACAAATTCCATCACTTAAAATTCTTTTAGGAATAACAATGATTCCTAGTTTCCATTTTTAGTGTAGATCTCTTTTTTATTTCATAGCATCTGTACAACTGATCGCTGTAAGTTTCGATTTGATGGCAAGAGCACTTCATTCCCTAATCCTTTTCCGGTTTTTATATTCCTTATAGCTGAACATGTCTTGAAACTCACTCCTGAATTTGCTTCGGAATTTCTATCATCAATATGTCATAATTCTTGTATTCTTTTTTCTAAATCCTGCATCCTGAAATTTTCAAATTCACTCTATTTTATGGCCACAATCATAGTTTACACTAAAATTACCTATCATCTGAATTATTTGTATAGCCCTCTATGATGGAGGAAGAGGCATTTTTCTAAAACTCAAATGACCCTTTAACATTCTCATACTTGAGACTTTTCATTGTTTTCTATTCTTAGATGAGGCTGACTTCTTGGGCATATGACATACGTAATTTCACAGGGTCCCACTCTTAGAGTGGCCCCATAATTAGTTTAACGCTCTGCTCTACCACCTTTAAGCTCTTAAAATATTTTAACAAAAAGCCCCATATTCTCATTTCGTATTAGCCTCTACAAATTATGGACCCAGTTGTGCTCTTTGATAAGATTTTCATATCTTAATATAGCTTATGAGACTTTCATAACTAGGTCCCTTTACTCTGTCCCTTTAGCCTCTCAGATGTCTGTCTGTCTGTCTAAAACCACACACACATACCCACATATGCACACACACATACGTGCTCTACTCAAACATTTGCACTCTATCTCCAACCCCTTATTAAACTACTCTTCAGTGTGCATGTCTCTTCCAACATTACTTTTTCTGACAAGCCGCGCCACACACCATTGTATAGCTAGTCCCAATCACAGGTTACCACTATTTTTCTCATATGGAACTCACTTTACTTAATTTTCCAGAGGATGCTAAGATCCGTGACTCTGTTTACTACTTTATCCATAGTGTGTTATGCAGCTCTCAGTGATTTATGGTTATTTAGATGTACAAAAGTACTTAATTGTGAATGGGTAACAAGCTATTTTTTTTCTACTTAATATGAACCTGTACCGACAAATAAAATACAGTTATTACATTTCTATTTATAAGAATTGCACATCTAGCAAAATTCAGAGAGACATTAGGATCTTGGGTTTACTTCTGCAAGTATTGCATGAAAAGGAAATATTTTTCAAATCAAAGTGCAAGTGTTTAAAGTTATGGTATTCATCATTAATTACTCTCTTTTTATACTTTTATAGTGGTGGTGTTTTATAGTTATTCAGATATTATTATTATTATTGTGAGAAAGCAAATTTATTGCTATCTAAACACTATGATGAAAACTGAAAGAAGTGAAAAATTCAAGGTCAATTTTTCTGACTTACTATAATTGCCCAAACAACCCTTATTTTCTCCATGTAAATAAAAACAATGGGAGAAATGGTGTAGCATAAAAACCCAGAAGAGAAATTTCCTACGGTTATGATTATTATTAATGAAATAGAAGTGCGATACAGAAAGGCATCGAAAAATGACCTTACTCAAACGTCTAAAGTGGATCAGCGTGGGAAATCCTTCACCACATAATTTTGTCCGCACACCTGTCCTCATCAAGTTCTGCAGAAGCTGGACCTGAACCGGCTACAGAATTGCCACATGTCAGTGTAACAGAGTGAAAGCCTTCCTCTCTGTGATGACCCTCAGGCTAAAGCTCATGCCTTGTTATGCTAATTAACTAGAGAAATTCTGCTTGAGGCTTGAGCAGCACAATTGTCGGGAAGAGGAAGAGGTGGTCCAGGGTGTCTCCTGAACTGAACTTAGATTGGAGGAGGTCAACAGACGGATCAGGAACAAATGGATTTAGAAATTTCCAGCTTTTTCCTGGATTCCTTTTTTGCATCTGTCTACTACAGTCCCCACCCACCCCTGTCTGTGGAGGAGGGACTCCGAAAGGGTGGTTGTGATTCAGTCTTTCCTGAAAGTCAGCCTCTGATTCCTCACTGGAGCCGTACGTAGTGTGTGGGTGAGTGAGAACCGAAAGTCTGGGTGGCCCAGAACGTGCCTTGGCCTTCCAGGACCAGAGAACTGAAATATCCCTTACTTGTCACCAAAGAATAACAGTGAGCCAACAAAGGTGACTATGATATCCTTAGCTTATTAACACAGGCCTCACACACAAATCCATCCTAACTTAACATTAAGTCAGTACTAAGTTAACATTGCTAAACACATAGCAAATTAAGAACATAAAACACAAGCAGAGGCAGAGCCTGTTAATGAAGGAGTCCAAGAGTCTTAGTGACATCAGATCTTGAAGACAGCAGCAAGTGTCAGCATGTCACCAGGCAGAGTCTGTGGTGTCCTCATTGTCCAGTGCTTGGTCCTGGAGGGCCTGTGGTGGCAGATGCCTTCAGGGTAGTGAAGGGCAGCCTTTCGTGCCAGCTGTCTTGGTGGTGGCTCAAAGTCCACCTCAATACACCCAAACTCTTGGCACTAGACTGAGCTGTGGCTCAGAGCTAAGAGCCCACAGTTCTGTATCTGCAGGTGTGCCATCTCTGCAGACTCCTCTGTGTACTGATATCTTGGGTGGCATCTGCAGGACACCTGGCATGACTAAAGCAGTTACCTTCTTGAACAAAAGCATCATGGCTGACTGGCAGCCACCTTGGTTGATGTGAGTGATGCCGTTTTGTTTCTCCTACTTTATTCTATCTTGAGAGAACCAACAGCTATTTTATGGGTCCTGCTCTCCACATTTTCTCACCTGTCCTCCCTTCCCTTGATTTACAAGACACCTGAATTTTGACTTCTCTTAAAACAGTTTGACAAGTATTTCTCCCCTCTTCTTGAGTTGGGCCTTCTTGATCAATAAGCCTTTCCTTGCTCCAAGTGTGGTCTATTGAATATTGGTCTTTCTTTAGAAGCATCGGTCCATTAACCTTGTACCTCTAACCTCAGAACTTACTGTCATGCACAAGTGGTGATCATCTTTCTCGTGAAGCAATGTTTACTAAGAACCCTCTATACTCAAGGAACTAAGGGAATTGCAATAGGTAAGAATCAATACAGTAATATTAACTTGATTAATTTACAATTTTACAATTTTACTTTAAATTGTATTAAATAAGAGCGCAGGACCCTCTTTCTTGTTATAGAAGTGAAAACTTGATTTTGCTTTCTTAAAACTTCTCACTTATTATTCTGCAAAGTGGTTTTGCCATGTATCACCTATCTCCATTAACCTAAGAGCATTTCTCATATAGTTAAAGAAGTGAGCAGGAAAATTGAGTTAGGTGAAAATTTACAGATTGTGTTGCCACACTTCAAGGTCTGACAGGTCCATGGTATTCGTGCAGATGGAAAAATATTCACAGAGCCTTGGGATGTCTGGCATGCCTGTATTCATGGGTTGATGAGCCACGTATATTGCAAACTGTGTGTCTATCTCCATGTCTCATGTCGTGGTCCTTGCTCCCCAGCATGGCACCCATTGTGGCACCTGTCCCCTTGTGTGTCTCTCATCATCATTGCCCCCAGCAGGGAGTTCCTACCTGTTTAAGTACTAGAGGAGAACAAAGCTGGCAAGATGCCAGAACATTACATGACAGTACATAATTCTGCGCATGCGAGCCCACTTCATGTTATGGGAACAGTTCATCAGACCCAGTCTCAAGGCTATGAGAACATTGGTTATCAGGCCCCTCTAAGGCTATGGGGACACTGCTTCCCTCAGCTACCTAGACACCTGGGTGAGGAAGCCACACTGCCTCCACTTACTTTACACAGATGCTATAAGCTTCAATGAAACTGATGCAAAAATCATGAAACATAAAACCAACTGCAAAATAATGCAGTTAAAAGCACAAGAGAATCATGTGATGACATGACTAGCCCCCAGGAAGATGTGTATGCTGGGCATTGATGTGGCGCCAACACAAAAGACAGATGTTCTTCCTGCTATTATTCCATAATCTTCTTGGGTACAGCTGGGCGGGTGGGGAGCATTGCCAGCCAGATTCAAATAGTGTTCATTAGAGAAGAGACGACTAATGATAGCAGAAGCTCATTTTCCCTTCCAAGAACTATCTGCTAACGCAGAGCTGTCAATCAGCCTGTGGGAATCTTCGTCCATGTCACTATGTGCTTGGTGCATAGTCTGATCTGTCATTGACACCTCTGCAGTCTTCTACATTTGGGAAGAGACAAGAGTGTTTCCCTGTAAAAGGGGAATGTAAGTATTTTGCTATGGCATAATAAAATGGAAATTATTTCTGGGATCTTATTTATGCTTTATATGATCCAGGATGAAATTTAGGTTTTTCTGCAGTGTTATGACAAATTTTTCAATATGCCTGAATACCTCTCTGCCTTAGAAAATGGAAAGCTAATTAGCCAGGCAATAAATTTTCCCTTAACCTGTGCTTACTTTTACCATTTATTTTCAATGTAGTTTTACCATTGACTATAAAAGCTCACTACTTCCTAAATTTTTTTTCAAAGTTTAAAAAAAAATTTTTAAATTATTTTAAAAGCCTATTTATTTTTTAAGGATGCTCTGGTTTTGGAAATTAGAGACTGAATGAATGGTTAATTATCTAATGGTTGGAGGGTTGATTTTCTGTTTTCCTTAAGAGCAAGGTTAGTGTGCTATGCTAATTAGTAATAAATAACTTAGAAGTTGTTAGACATGGAATAGTCAGGCACTCAGTTGTACAGAATCTAAAGCTCTATAACCAGGGTATGTCATGATAAATATGACTATTTTTACTCCCTTGATGACCAACCACATTGATGGTCACAAATGCCAGGCCTTCTATTGGGCACACTGTGGGACCACACTCATACTCCCATCTGGGTTAGGTGCGTTGAGGTGATTAGCTTTAGTTTATGAAATGTGGACAGAGGTGATGAGTCACCTTTTAGCTGGAAACCTGAAGAACTAGGGTACAGTGTGTTGCATTTCCTTCCCTGTTAATTAACAGCCATAACCACCCTGAAAGGGTGAGAGAGGACCTTTGCTAGCCTTGAGGGACAACAATTACGAGAACCTGCCTCCTGCCAACACACAGAAGACATGTGGCACGGATGAAAAGTAAATATTTGGTTTCATTAGTCATGAGATTTGGGGATTATTTGTTACTTTATTTTAATGTAGCTATCCCAAACTACATGAAGTGAGATCAAAACTTAATCTAAAAGAATGAATAGCAATTAACTAGAAGGTTGAATAGTTAGTTAACTGACGGTTGAAGGGTTGATTTCCTGTTTGTAGAAGAAGAGGAAGGGAAGAAATGTACTAAATCAAAGGTGTCACACTCATTTTCACCAGGGGCCATATCAGCCTCGCGGCTGCTTTTAAAGAGCCAGATGTAATTTCAGAACTGTATAAATGTAACCCCTTTACAGTTAAGCGAGAGCTCAGTGCTGCCGCCAGGTAGAAACAAGGTGCCAGGCTCGATAAAACAAGGTGGAGGGCTGGATTTGGTCCACGGGTCTTGTGTTTGCCACCTGTGCTCTAAATAAAATGGAGTATCATAAGCAAAGCAGACAGATTTCAAAGTCCATCATTGGGAGAGAAAACACAAGATTAGAGACTCAGGTTTGATAAAACAAGCAGCAATCTCTCCTCAAAGAATAGTCTTTTAAACATATGACAACAATGAACAGAATTGGTGAAATTTTGAGGGAATGAGAGGTGAAGGAAATGTCAATCATATGTTGGAAAGAATCAGATTCTCCATTTCCTGGAGATGTATGTTCCCTGAAAATTTCTGTGTGTCTCTTCCCACTCTTTTTCATAAACCATGGCAATTACAATCAGTGAGGACTCCTCAAACCCAGATTTTTATTTTTTTTAATCCTCACCCAAGAATATGTTTATTGATTTCAGAGAGAGGAAGGGAGGGAAGGAGAAACATCAAAGTGAAAGAGAAACATTGATTGGTTGCCTTCTGTATGCACCCTACCAAGGATGGAACCCATAGCTTAGGTTTGTGTGCTGACCAGGAATCGAACTCACAACTTCTTGGTGGTGTCGGGAAGGACACTCCAACCAACTGAGCCACCTGGCCAGGGCAAACCCAGCTTTTGACCTCTTAGAAAACCTGTGTTTTTCTATCGGTGCCTTTTACAGCCTATTTGTATTTTAAAAATTGAGCAGGAAAATTAAGCGAGATAAAATATACAGATCTTTATTGAAAACTGATATTCTGATTCCAATAGCAAAACAAGACAAATAAGATTGAAATTTCAAAGAAATTAAATTATATTATTCATTTAATTAAAAGTTAAATGCTTTTAAAAATTATACTTGAAGAGTAAATATTTTTTTTTCCAAACTGAGGTTTTATTGGAAATGTAAAAGAAATGATTCTTGACAGATAAAGCAAAAGGATACAGTGCTCTCTTCCTACGATTCAGCCAGCCCATCCAAGCACAACGTAGTTAATATGCAGTGCTTCAGTGCTGGTAGAATTTCACAGCAGTTTAGGATTAGGTTATGTAGAGAGTCTCAGTGTGTGACCTGTTCCAGGTTTACACCTTCCCTGAGCGTGAACAAGGGTCTGTTCCTTGGCCATAGCCAAAGGCTTCAGGTCCAAAGTTCTATGTGTAGCACCCTTTACACTTGATCTCATCTCCTTTCTCAGAGTTGTTGATTCAAGACTCTCCCCACATTTGACACATTAGAAATAGTGTTTGTGTCAGGGCTTTCCAGCTCTAATTATCTTCTCTGCAGCATATGTGGAATCCCCACACCTGGAACGATTCTCAGCATCTCCCTACTGCTGAGCAAATTGAGAAATGTTTGGATTCGTTGAGAGGTTGAACACTGTCTCCTGACG
>VMDR010038074.1:0-10079 GCA_007922815.1 Macrotus californicus | reverse complement strand
AAGACGCAATAAATTAAGAGGATGTTTGGCGTTACCGTTTTCAGATAATAGAATAAAAAATAAAAGTTTGTGCTAATATCACCAAACAGATAAAAGGGAAATGATAGGAAGTATTTGGCCCAATTTTTAATCTATTACTTTGAAAAGTTCATAAAATGTTTATATTTTATTCCTGTTTCCATATCTTGCCTATATTGAGAATTCATGGGTGTATTTAAGGAGTTTTCTGACACAGTTTACATTTGTTTGGGTAAAACTCTCTGGAATACTCTGCTGAAGATCCTAGAACTTTAGGTTAGATCTCTAGATTTTCACTGTAAAATAAGACTACACTCACTATTCACAAAATTGTTGTAAGACCATGTGGCCAAAATTTCAGAAAACCTTTGACAGCATCTGTGGCTGCTCCTTTGAACATAATCAACATACCACTCAAGCAGCCTTTGCAGAGAGGATGAGGGGGAAGGAGAGGGACTCAAAGTTAATTTTATTAATGGGAATCGTACAGATTTTCTGTCACCCAAAAGAGTAAATCCAAACTGAAATATTTGCTTAAGACTTTAAAATGTAAGTGCCTATAACATCGTGGAGTTATATCCATCTGCACAGAGTAAATGCATTCCATGAGTAGAATGGGTCTTGAGAGAAACATTTTAGGCCTGTTTATACCTGGTACTTGTTTGACTGTCAGATCAATAAAACCACACTTGGGGCTGTGCTCGTACATTAGGCCATTCCAATCAGCAAAGAGATGAAAGGACTGCATCCTCCTAACAGGAAAAGACACAAAAACCAGGTGATGTGGTCCATTGTACTGGTCACAGTAGCTGCTCAGCACGTGCTAATTGCAGTTCACAATCTGCTGTAACTCTCTGGCCCATCACAGACTCTCTGGGAGGCTGAGTCACCCACTGCCCACATTCTGATACTAAAAATAAATCTCACTGCTGTCTGTGCCCTCGGTTCTGTCACCATCCCATCGCTTCACACTGTCAGCTGAAATGTGTGGTGACCATTTCACACAGGGATTGACCCTGCTAGTGTGGCTTCGCAGGATGAGGGCTTTTATTTCATTTTGCTTATGTATTAGCTACAGTGTTTATAGCAATAAATCTTTACATATCTTGGACACACATAGGAAAAAGAAAGATGTAAATGGGTACCTAAATTATAAGAGCAGACTATTAATTAGTATGCTTAAGTGTTTATCTAAACAGTTACAATTCCAAGCAAAGTATAATAATCCTAACTCATAGCGTTCACATTTATAAATACATCAAAATCATCTCTTTTTAGCTTCCTTAGTTGAAGAAAATGTACAGTAAACTGTAAACAATGTCCATTTTTCCTTCCTTCCTTTTTTGTTCTGAATTTAGGCTGTAAAACCAGAACCTGAGAAGTTAACTAAGGTAAGCCATTAAAGTCAACTATGAATTTTTTGGATTCTTTGCAATAATAATGATTAACCTACTTCCTCCTTTGGTGGTACTGAATGGTAAGAGGATTTTTGTCAGCTAATTTATTTTTCACATGATATTATAGAGATATGTAAAATAATTATAATATTAAATTTATATAGTTAAAATTAATGCATGCTATTTTATAAATAAAAATTTATATTTCAGAAAGAATTTTGTTCAAATCTATATTTTTATATTGTTTAAATATAAGTAAAAGGAACAAAGATGGAGGGCAAAGCATAATGAGTATCCAATTACTTTAGTGACGAGCTCTCCAGAATAACTGTGTCTGTTGAATCCAGCACCCAGTTAAGTTAAAGATGAGAGTCTTTCCCAAGAGGTCGCTGGCTTAATCTTGACAGTCTTACCTTGGGTGGTAGAACCGTTACTCAGGAGACATCTCTGACTTTCCCTTGGGAATAGCCTCCTCGGCTTTCTTGACTCAGGGCTGTCTAGACTGAAAGCCAATCTGTGTCTCCCTGGAGATGGACCCCAGGGTGTCTGCAGCCAGCGCAATGTTTCTCTTCAATGGGGTGCTGCTCTTTATTCCTTTCAAGCATGCTTAAGCAAATACTTCGATAAAACCACAAGGTTTCCTGTGGGAAAGCACAGAGATGCTTCTGGCTCAAGTACTTTAAGTGCAGGCAAGGGTGTGGTCACCTGGGTGAAAAGTGAGGCTTATCTGATCATGTGTCTGGTGTCCTGGCAGCCCCCGAGGATGGTGACTCCATTGTCTACTCCAGAGGAAGAATTTAGCAGCCAGGTGGAGGTTGTCTTTTACTTTATATGTAAATACTTTTGGTTACTACCTGATCTTAAGAGAATTGGGTTTCTAGTTTCTTCTGTACTTGTAACACAGAAAAGACTATGTAAACCATTCAGTTGAAGAGAAAATGCAATTTTCTTTATCTCCTGTAAAAGGGTATTTAAAAAAATTAATCACTAGAGTAGGGTCCTCTTTCCACAAACTCAGAGGTCACAACGATCACTTGATGTCTCTGTGGACAGACCTGCAGTTACCAAAAGATCTGCATGAATTACGAAAAACAGCCGATAATGAACAGAGATATACCTGTTTGAAATATTATTGTAGGTGAAAAACTGAATTTTCCATTATTCTTCTGGTAGTTGTCATTAGCAGACTGTTTAGGGTTGCCGCTGCCCAGACAGCACACATCCACTGCTCTAACGGGGCCATTCTCGGCAGAGTCGCAGTGGTGGGATAGGGAGCCCTGCTCCTGAGCCTCTCTGGAAATATGAAAACAATGAACTCCAATGTGATTGAGATTTTGTCTTTTGAAATTGACAGCCACCTGTGGTTCATGAGAAACAAGCCCCAGAAGTAAAGCCAAAGGAACACGCAGAGGTAAATGATCATCGTTAGGACTTGATATCGTAAGGCCAAGCCTTTTGTGTGTGTGGGCAAAACATACTGAACTCTCATCATTCAAGACTTAAGTCCCTGGAGGGATCAACTTGTAAATTACATGATTGTGTGGCTACTGTGCTGTATACCTGAAACTAATATAAAATAATGTTGAATAACCACTGTAACTGATAAACTTTAACAAATATAAATTGCTATAGAAATGAGTCCCGTGAAGATCACTCACTGGTGTTTTGGTTTTTTGTTTGTTTGTTTTTTGTTTTTGGCTAAATTGGTGCCACCACATGGCAGTGATAGTACTTGCAGTTTACTGGTGATTCTTACTCAATTTCAGCAGGATTTGCATTATTTCACATTTTGTACCTAAGGTGAAATTTTATGACATTTATATCACACTAATTTAAAATTAGCACAATTCCAAACTACATAAAACACAACTGTTGTGAACACTTCCTACCCGATTGAGAAAAATATCTGTATTTGCCGTCTTGTTAACAACGTGGTGTGTGTTTGTTTTTAGCCAAAAAGCCTACCCAAACATGCATCAGATACGGGAAGCAAGCATGCACATAAAGAAAAAGCAGTTTCCAGATCAAGGGAGCAGCCAACACCAGAGAAGTCAACAAAACCAACGGTAAATGAATCAGATGAATGGCTGGGAAATGCTGAATCAACTAGGGAGTAAGGGGCAGGTCCTCTATCTCCACTGACATGTGGCAGTGAATCTGCAGACGTGTGCCAAATGCGTCTTGTGTTGTAATGGTTTGGTGCCATCATTTTGCTGGTTTTGCAAACAGCTTTGGGGAAATGTGGACCTATGGAAGGCCTGAGAAGAGCACTAGGTAAGTCCAGGGGATGTTCCGCCTAGCCTTCCGCTGTCCAGCAGTGCCCAGTCACGACAGCAGGGCAGCAGGCTCCGTGCCTCATGGATGAGAGTGTGGGATCAAGGCTGCCCCTGTCCTCATGGGCTGTGGGAGCACACATGCCCTGCATTCCATTTACATGGAAGGCTTACAGATTTTTAGAGTCTTGTTCTAGAAGAGATGAACTCATAGAGCCAAAAGTCGGACATAGATTCGATATTTCTAAAGCCACTGGGGCCAACTATTAGAAGGATAAGCGAACATAAGAGGAACTTTTTTATTGAGAGTTCTTGGAAGACAAGGACTAGGGCAGCTTAACAATGTACTTTAGATCAGAGGCTGCAGATCTGTGGCCCACCAGTTAAATGTAGATTGTGTGTGTTTTGTTCAAATGTACTCTGTTTGGTTTACAGTGTTATTTAAATTCTTCTTAATAGCAATTAAAAGTCAGAATAGTTCTTGTAAAATCAGAAGCTTTTCTTGAAAAACCAGAATATCTGGCATGGTGGGCTCACGTGGCAAGAGCTGATGAGAACTTTACTCTTGCTGTGTGTGCTCTGATTTGCCTGGCCCACCTCACTGTCCGTGTTACCTGCACAGACTCGGTAAGCTCGTGAGTCCAGCCTTATGCAGCCTCAGCGATGCCTTGCGTTCAGTCGAAGCTCGTGACTGTTCCTATACAAGGTGCCCACGAGGGTAAACTGGCTCAGTGGTGACATTTGAAATGCTTAATCTTGAAAATAGTCATTCAGAAAGACTGAGTCCTGTTAATGTTTGATCCCTACCCTTAGACTAAATCAGAGGACTGATTTAGTGGAAGTGTCGTTGCCGACGTAGCCGTGGCATCTGGCAAGTCAGACGACAAGGTGGATGTACATGAGCAGACGTAGACGTAGAGTGTGCATGGGCCTCGGTGCTTTTCAGTCCCCATGAGGAATGTGTGCCCCGTGGAGTCCCATTCTACCTGGGCTTTCCATCTGGTTCTCACTCACCACTTAGGGTTCCGCTGCTGCCACACTGAAATAAAACTGAACACTGTTCAGATACGAAAATTTATGAAGAGGATCATGTAGCTCAAGGACATTGAGTGAGCAAGATATCAAAATTGATTTTAAAATCTAAAAATTCAAGAAGTATTTACTGATCACCTGCCATGTATAATATAAGGCCTGGTATATCAGTATCAAGGAAACGAACACGTGAGTTGACCCAGATCCTGCCTTCAAGGCATACAGGTTTGAAATGAAGCAAACAAAATTGCTGAGAGCATTTGGATAAGCATTACTCTCAGCTTTCAAGTTTGTTACTAGTGAAGTATGAATGGCCATGACATCCACGTGAATTGGTACGGGAGGTTTTCAAAGGAGACATCCTAAACCGCCTCTGGAGAGAGTATGTGTGCCCGTCTGGCTAATTATGGGCAAGTCCCCCTTCGATCCTTTGCTGAGCCAGTTAAGATTCTAGCCTGGATCTGTAAAATGAGAAGCAGTCAATGTTTCTACCATAGCGATATGTCAGCCTGGAGCCCGTCTCTCTAGAAATGCTAGTAATTATTCATCTGGAAACCACAAGTAAGCAACTGAAGCAATAATGAGAAAATGGAAAAGAAAATAGAAAGAAGTAGTATGTATTTGTCTGTTTTCCTGCTTCTCAAAATGAGAAAGGCATCCTCCTACAGCCTAAGTGGTAAGGAAAGACCCAGGACAAATCATGGCACATCTCCCTGAAATATCAGACTGTTCTCAGATTTGGAGAGAAAATGCATGTTGTTTTTATTCAAACTAATGCAGATCTCTTATTCAGTGCTGGTAAACTTTATGTAAACTTTTAAGTGAAAATACCCAACTTAATTTAAAAAATATTTTCTTGCAGACCACTTGAGACCCTGTGTCCAACCCACCCCAGGGGTACACATCACTCTTTCTTGTTGATGACACGGCGTATTTAGGAGAGAGGATTAGATCTGTGAGAGTAGAATGTAATTTGAAATCTTATGTTAGATATAATTCAGGGTTGACAGGGAAAGCTGAACAATAAAATTAGGAGAGGCTTATATGGACTTTTGGTTTGCACTGGCTTGAGCTGGAAATTGTGGCAAATCACTTCAGTTTTCTTTGCCTCTGATTTGTCTTCCATAAAATGGGATTGATCAGATCTGCTTTTTTTTTATACTTACCGTGCTTAAAGCACTGTGTCTGAGTCTACCCATGCACTTCAAGGTAGGTTAAGACAGGATGCAGTTTGGTGAGGACGGGGTCACTGTCTGGTGGTGGGAACCCACTAGGACTCTGAGAGATCCAGTTTGAGGGAGGCGTGGGAAGATAGCTTGGATTGGGGGCTTGCAAAGGCATCAACATGGAAAGGTATAAGATGTGTTCTGGGTACAAAGTGCATTCCAGTGCTGGCTGAAGCACAGAGGGGTGAGCAGTGGGACCATAAGACCAGAAAGGTGGGTGGAGACTGTGAAGGTGAGTTAGTGACTTAACAGGCAGGGAATAAACACTGAAGATTAGAGAACAGATGGAGTGGTGCCATTAAAAGTGACTGAAGGGGCAGAGATAAAATGGATTAGAGATGGGGGGGAGGGAGGGTGGTCAGGGGCTGTTCCGCTCATTCTGGTGAGTCCTAATTTAGTGTAAATTAGAGCTGAGATAGAATAGGCTAGGGGGAGTAGTGGAGGAGGCACTGGTGAGGTAAAACCTTCAGGTTTCAGCAAACGGTTGGACAAAGGTAAAGTAAAATCTCAGGTAACCTGGAGCTTGAGACTGAAGGAACTAGGTTGGTAACCCCTAACGTGAGGCTCGTACCAGTGCAGGGCCGGCATCCGTGAGAGGAGGTGCCTCCTTCAGTTGTGAGCCTGGTCCCTGGTTACCACTGGGGTGGACAGAAGTCACAAGAGGAGTTGGTTGAGGAGGAAAAGCAGTGTCTGATGTTGGACAGGCTAACTTTAAGTGTTTGAGGTGTCTCAAGAGAGACGTATAGCAAGGCAATTAGAATAATGTTTTGGAGTATCAAAAAATGGGGAGAGGAAGAATTGGGGTAGAAGGAACATGAGTGAATGTCTGCCTAAGGCTGTGGGTGAATCCCAGAGGTGAATTCAACCACCCAGACTCAGGCTCACACCTTGGTGGCACCTACAGCACTTTTAATGAAACAGCCGTACAGTCATTTATTTAACACTTACTTAAACATTAAATAATTACAAAGGGCTCAGTATGTGCCAACTACTGGCTTTCACATTTTTGTAGATTTACTTATCTAACCATCACAACCCCGGAGGTAGGGGCAGTCGTTGTCCCTCTTACATGTGAGGACACTGAGGTGCAGGAGACGAGACCTGCCTGGAGTTTGGTGCAGCCGGTGCTTGTCGGCATGCACACCCAGGCAGTTGGAGTCTGTGCTCTCCGCCTCTGTGCTCTGCTGCTGGATTTCAGAGACCTGCAAGTGAACATGATTTCCTATTGTCCCAGTCCTGGCAACTTCGCCCATGCAGTTGCTGCCAGGCCCTGAGAGCGGTTGGCCCCTGGCCTAGAGAATGATTTTGGATAGCACCACTAGCACAGGGCAGACCGTGCCAAATGTGTACCATTGGGGTCAAAGCAGAAGAGATGCCAGAGGTGGCAGAGAACAGAGGGTACAACGCCCCAGGGGAACCAGAGTGGTGCTCGATCACAGCTGCTGTGGGAGGCGAGTCAGGAGAGGGGGCCTCACCAGGGTCTGGGTAAAGGCATGAAGCCACAGATTGGATAATTATTGGCGATCATTGATAGTGCAACTGGAGCCAATGGTAGGAAGGAAATTCATTTTAGGTAAATAAAGGAAAGATTGGTGATGAAATACCACACCAAGGGGTGGGGAAGTCTTGTGTATGGGGGCAAAGACTGAAATAGCCACAGCTAGAAGTGGACACTTGCAGAAACAATGTATTAGACTCTCAAAGACTGGCTGTGGGCCCTGGGAGGGGCAGCCAAAAGTAGTGAAAACAGAGATGAGCGGTTCTCAATTCAAATCTGGGGTCTGTTTTTTACTGCGTGACCTAGAAAAAGTTATGTAACCTCTCTGATCCTTGCTTTCCATATCCCTAATCTATCTCACTATTTATTAATATTATGTATGCTGTTCCAAAAAAGGGTGTAACACATACAACCTAGTGTCTATCACAAAGCAGATTCAGTATATATATATAATCAATGCCATTAACATTATAATGAATTCATTTTGCTATATGTAATATTTTTTAATTTTATAAATATATGTGAAGGAGTTTTTATTTCTTTCTAAACCCTCAGCAAAAAAAAGAAAATAAGTCATTAATGTCGGCGGTACCAGTTGAGTCCAAACCGGATAAACCGTCTGAAAAGGTATGAAGGTAGCAGCGCATTTTTGCACAAGATACTTATTCACAGCCTCTCTATCAAGATCTGATTTCTTGAGGGCAAACAATATGAGGTGGGGGTAACTTAAAGAACCTTCTTAATGATTTGCTTTAAGCTAAAATAACTGGGTTGAAAGTGTGATATTCCCACATGTCTTTGTAACATTTTAACCCCCTGTTCTGAAAACTCCAGTCACACACATCCCATGAAGGTAACACTCCAGTTTCATCCCTGCAAATTACCTTCTTTAACCAGAGGTGCCAGTGAAGAATGCCAGCTGCTTCTTTATTCTGACATTCCCGGTTGAATCGGTCTAGCAGGCCCCTCCAGCATCGTCCTGTTTTCCAAAAGGTCGCAGCTTCCATCTCCGGTCAGGGCGGTCAGGACGGTCAGGGCACAGACCTGGGTGGCGGGTTCGTTCCCTGGTCAGGGCGCGTACAGGGGGTGGCAGATCAGTGTTTCTCGTTCACAGTGGTCTCTCTCTCTCTCTCTCTCTCTCTCTCTCTCTCTCTCTCTCTCTCTCTCTTTCAAATCAATAAATCCTTGGGTGAGGAGATTTTTTAAAAAATTAGTTAGCAGGCCCCAAATTTTATTACATTAACAGGTAGTTGCAAAAAAAAATTAATCACTTCTTTTTTTTTATCCCTCCCCCCTTCTCTCTCTCTCTAAAACTCAATAGATTAAAAACAATTAGAATCTATACTCTGAGACTTGACGTGATAAGGTTTAACTGGGACCAGACTTAACTATTTTGATATTTGAAGAAGTTTGATGTTTGGTATTTTTCTACACAGAATGGTATTCTGTAGTTTTAAAAAATCGGAAGTGTAGTATATAACAAATAGCATTTAAATATCTGTTCTCTTTTCTTTTCAGTCAGGCATGGATGCTGCTTTGGATGACTTAATAGACACTTTAGGAGAACCTGAAGAAACGGAACAAGACAATACAACATATACTGGACCTGAAGTTTTGGTATGCGATCTTAATATCCGTAAAGATTCCTTCTTCGTGGGCAGGAGAACAAAATAAAGTCACGGTGCACAAAAGTTTACCTATGTTCTGCTGCTTGGGGAGAAATAGGGTGATATCGGTATCAACAGCAGTAACTGAAATTAGTGTTAGGATGGAAGTGGTTTATCCCATGGTCACTGTACTGTCATGTGGATTCAGGACACATGCCTTGATTGTGCTGTTATTGCTGGCACGCAGCCCATCAGGTCACAAAGACTTCTGTCCTTGACATTTGAGACCCATGGCCTTGAACTTATTTCGATTACTCGATATTTACCATCTTCCATTCATCCCTCTTCTTAATTCCTTAAAAGCAAGACAATTATATGATATTTTTTTAAAAGTAAAAGATGTGCCATAAGCTAGAAGGAAGTATTTGCAACAGAGACAACAAAGGACTCGCAACAGAATTTATGAAGAATTTTAAAAAGTGAGCAAAAGACAACCCAATAGAAAATTAGGAGAAAATGTGATGGGCTAATAAACAGTGAAAGTTTCCCTAGTAATTAGGAATCACTTCACACTTATCAGATCAGGAAATGTTGTAGAAGTCCGACAGCTCCTCGGGAGCTCGTGAGTGTGGAAGATGTGCATCCTCTTCACCCAGCAAGTCCACGTCCAGACTGAGTCCCCAGAGGGAGCCCTGCACCTTGTGCTGGGAGTGAGAGCAGCTGCTGCGTTCAACAGCAGACGAGATAATGAACGGGATACTCTGTAGTGATTTATGTGGATTATTTGTATGTCAACATGGATACAAAAACATAATTTTGAATGAAAATACATTACAGAATGATATGTAGAATATATACCATTTATATAGCATTTGAAAATATGCAAAGTAATGCTATATATTGTTTGTGGATACCTGCATGTAGAATAAGCATTTTAAAATATGCTCAACTTTAAATGGGCGGATGTGGCAAAGTTCAGTTCGGTAGCTATTTCTGGCTAACAAGGAAGGGGAATGGGGTTGAAAAGG
>VMDR010038073.1:0-10077 GCA_007922815.1 Macrotus californicus | reverse complement strand
CCCTTCCCCTTGGTTATGTCCATGTGTCCTTTATAGTGTTTCCTGGAAACCCTTCCCCACACTGTTCCCTCCCCCTTCCCCTCTGGCCATTGTTAGATTGTTCTTAATTTCAATGTCTCTGGTTGTATTTTGTTTGCTGTTTTCTTTTGTTGATTATGTTCCAGTTAAAGGTGAGATCATGTGGTATTTCTCCCTCACCGCCCGGCTTATTTCACTTAGCATAATGCTCTCTAGTTCCATCCATGCTGTTGCAAAGGATAGGATCTCCTTCTTTCTCTCTGCTGCGTAGAATTCCATTGTGTAAATGTACCATAGTTTTTTGATCCGGATTATACCCTAAGAGGCCAGAAACACCAATCCAAAAGAACCTGTGCATCCTAATGTTCATAGCAGCACAATTTACAATAGCCAAGTGCTGGAAGCAACCTAAGTGCCCATCAGTCAATGAGTGGATCCTGCCAGGACTCTTGAGTTTTGTCCAGGAAGACTCTGTCCTCCAGCACTTGCCTTGATGCCAGACACTTCACTTTCTCCCTGTATGCCACTGGTGCCCTTCCAGGTGCTGCCCTGGTGCTGGAGTCTAGAGGGAATGAGTCTGCGTAAGTCCTAAATCTGTTACAGGCCCTTTAAGAGGAGACTCCTGAGAATCCTGCAGTGTCTTCTGCTACACCAACTCCCACTGATTTTATAGCCAGAAGTTATGGGGACTTATCTTTCTGGTACTGGAACCCTGGGCTGGGTTGTCTGGGGTGGAGCTGGGATACCTCAGGAGTCAGGTTTTTATCCCAATTTTTATCCACCACATGTGGGCTGTGGCACTGCCCAATCTGAGTCTCTGCATCTTGGTGCATCTCTGCCCCTCCTACTCATCTGGATGAATGTGACTTCTTTAATTCCTTGGTTGTCAGACTTCCACACAACTCGATTTTCTGAGATTGTTGATGATAGTTGTTTTGTAGTTTAGTTGTGATTTTTGCCATGGCGTGTGAGAAGGTGAGCTGTGTTTACCTATACCTCCATCTTGACTGGAAGTCTTGTATGTGTCTAATAGAATTCCAGGAGAGGAATTGAAGCCTATTTATTTCATACTGAAGGTAAAAGTTTAATTTCTTAAAAACACTTTTCACAATCTGTAATAACTTGTTTGCTAGTTTACTTGTTAGTTTCTTGAGGGTGAAGATTGTACCCGTTTTGTTTGTTGATGTATTCTTGGCACCTGTAACATAGTGGGTGCCTGATTTCACCATCTCTACTACATCATTTCCAGTAGCATACAAAATTCTCTAGTGTCTTCCACCTTAACAAAGGAGGAAACCCAATTTGCTCTCTTCTCATTCCTTTCAATCCTTATTTCTGTGCTTCCTATCTCAGCAAAAAGAGGAGTTATCTATACTTGCTCTACTACTTCCTCTATACCCTTTCTTTTTTTAACCCATTCCATTCGGGCTTTTGCTCATGTGATTCCATTAAAACTGTTTTTGTCAAGATATGCTTGTTGACAAATCTTCAATTTTCAGCAACATTCAACATAGTTGATTTCTTCCTTGTTTGGGGGACATTTTCTTATCTTGTCTTATTGCTGCTCCTTTTCATTCTTCTTTGCTGTGTCCTTCTCTTCAAAACTTGAGTTACCTTTTTTTGAGCCTTAGGTCTGGACCCTCTTCTGTATATACACTTTCTTGACATATAAATTCATCTATTATTTTAAATTCTGTGTTTGAGCTGATGACTCCTAATTTTCTCCCTCTGATGTTGGCTTCTGTATATAAGGTGTGTCTAGAAAGTATCCAGGCATGTACTATGAAAAATAGAGACATTTCTTTGAAGAAGATATAAGATACAAGAAACATTTTACATAGGACAATGATGCCTCAGTCCCCTTCAAAGTAGGCACCTTGGGACCTCACACAGTTCTCCCAGTCGTCATCAGCTGACCTCTCATATTTTCCTGAATTTTGTCAACGGTGTGAAATCTCTTCCCTTTCGAAGGTGATTTTCATTTTGGGAAAAGCCAGAAGTCACAGGGTGCCAAATCTGGTTCTGCAGAGGGGCTGAGTCACCTGGGTGATTTGATGTTTTGCCAAAAAACTCTGCACAAGACATGATGATGAGTGGCCATGTTGTGATGAAGCTGCCAATCTCCAGTTGCCCATAGCTGTGACCTTTTGAATTATCTGAATAGTTGCCGTGGAAGAATGTTCAAGCATAATGCAAAATTTGATGCAGATTTGTTGCTCTACTTGCCCAGTCATTTTGAATGCAATGGCCATACAGTACACATGATCACTCAGTGGCACTTCTACCACCCCCACTGACTTGTACAGCGATGTCATCATTGCTCACACATGCACATTCCAGTCCACTCTCCTTGGCTACCAGGTTACATTGATGTACAAACCATTCTCATTATATTAACAATGGCTGGACTTTTTTCCAAATAGAACTCATATGTTCTCAGTATTTCCACGTGGATGCCTAATAGGCAAGTCAAACTCAATACATCCAAATTTAATAGGCTCAATTTTCTTCTTAAAACCTGTGCTTTTCTTGATCTTTTTTTTTTTTAAATCAGGAAATGACTTCCATTTAGTTGTTTAAGGCAAAAACCTAGGAGTCAGTCCTTGATTTCCTTTCCTTCACTCCTATTAGAAGTCCTATTAGCTATATTTCTAAAATAATCCCCATTAGCTACCACCAGCTCTTGCCTAAAATATGCAGTAGCCTCCTAGATGGTTCAATAGCTTTCATCACACTTACCTAATCTCCTTCCCATGATTTACAAGATCCTACATAATCTGGTCCCTTATAGTTCTCTAACCACATCTCAAACATTCCTCTTACAGAGCATACTCAGCAACTCTGGCCTCCTTTTTCTCCTTTAAACAGGTCAAACCCTTTCCTGCCTTGGAAGCTTTATACTTTTTCTTCTCTCTGCCAGAATGGTCTTGACTACCTTCCTCCCATGCTAGTTCCTTTTCATTCCTTCTTTATTCCTCTGTTCAGATTCTACATCTTCAATGAGGCCTTTCCTAACCACCATGTCTAAATTTGGCCCCCTATAGTTACTTGATATTAACTATTTTTTCCTAGTTTTAAGTACAACTTCCAAACATCTTATTTTGCTTCTTCCCACTAAGAGCTAAGTTCTTGCAAGTAGGGACTCTTCTTCAGCATGGCATCCTCAGCATCTAGAACTGAGTCTGACACCTTGGAGTGACTCGACCTATTTGTTGAATAAATGAATGTTTTCTGGTGCCTCAAACCACTGCCATTATTAGATAGCAGTAAATTATTTGTTGGTTTAAGAGGTTTTTTTTAATTTTTATTTTTATCCTCACCCGAAGGATATGTTCACTAACCTTAGGGAGGGAGGCAGGGAGAGAGGGAGAAACATCAATATGAGAGAGAAATATCAATTGGTTGCCTTCCATATGTGCCTCCACCAAGGATCGAACCTGCAATCTAGGTATGTGCTCTGATCTAGAATCGAACCTGCAGCCTTTCAGTTTATGGAATGATGCTCCAATCATCTGAACCACCTGGCCAGGTTGAGAATTTTTAAAAGTGAGGTACCCTGAGGTTGTCTAAGTGTTATTAGGCATTTTTACTTTATCATCTTGATTCTGAATGTCTTATTTTGAGATGTTATCAATGAAAATTTAATTCGTTTCAGGAAAATTGAACACAATGCTTAATGTCATGCTTATTTGCAAGGTGGTTAAGGGAGCAAAATTCCAGTTTTATTGCCACCTTTTCCTATATCTGATAACCTGAAGAGACTACCCAGTTTTTTATGTTATTGGAAGCAGGTGGACAGAGACCCATAGGCCCTTGGGGTTTGGGGGGAGGCTGAATCTTCTACTGCTGTGTGAAAGTGTAAGCCTTATGTCTAATTTTCCTAACTCAACAGTTCCATATCCATATAGTATTAGTGAATAGATAATTATTTTCTTTCTCTCTTTTTTAAAGATTTTATTTATTTCTAGAGAGAGGGGGAGGAAGAGAGAGGGAGAGAAACATCAATGTGTGGTTGCCTCTCACGTGCCCCCAACTGGGGACCTGGCCCACAACCCAGGCATGTGCCCTGACTGGATATTGAAGTGGCAACCTTTTGGTTCAGAGGCCAGCACTCAATCCACAGAGCCACACTAGCCAGGGCTATTTTCTTCCTCACATTTCCTCCTAGTTTACTCTCTTAATTAAAGAGGAAACTTTAAGACACCTCAGCCTCTTTGGATGAAGAGGTAGTGTTAAGTAAAAATATACACCATTATTGAACTTTAACATATTTCCAATTTAATCTGCATAATTAAGTATAGTTTTATGTCTTTTTAATGACAAACATGTATGATATCAGTGCTCTCTATTCTGTAATTTGGGTATTATGTTTCAATATAAAGGGAATGTAGTGAATGACAGCAAGTAAACTTAGTTTTTTCTGTACCTTTCAAGTGTAAGACTAAGACTACAGACATGAAGTCATTACGTGATTAGAGAATACTAAAAGTATCTCTTATGCATGTAGTAATGTTCTTTCACTGACTAGTAATATCTATAATTATCCATGGAGTAACTGTTTTCCAAGATGAAAGCACACAAGGTTATTGTATTTAGAAACTTCCTTCTGAAGGGACCTGGAACTACGGTACTCTCTTCTCTGTGCCAGACATAGGAGCAATGTCTTTGGTCCTATACAGACGAGCCTCAGACGGTTTTGTATTTACACTCATTTAGTGTCACTGGCTAGTGTAAAAGAAAACCCTCAAACTTCCCCAAATAATTGACTTATAGGATGTGCATTTTCTTTTTTAAAAAATATTTTATTTATTTTTAGAGTGAGAGGAAGGGAGGAAGAAAGAGACAAACATGACTGTGTGAGAAAAATATTGGCTGCTTCTCGCAAGCCCGCAACTGGGGACCTGGCCCACAAGCCAGGCATGTTCCCTGACCGGGAACTGAACTGGTGATCTCTCGGTTTGCAGTACAACATGAACCCACTGAACAACAGCATCAGCGCCATTTTCTCACTTCTTAAAAATTGCATTGACTTTTATTTTTGTTCACAAAAATTTCATTTCATGTTCACATTTTGTGAGAAAAATATACCTAGTTCATTTTTCATTATTATAAATCTGTTAAGGTAATCCAGAGGATTACCTTAAATGTGTAAATGATAGACTCCTGTTTTGCTCTTGTTTTGTCCAGTAACTTCTGGAACTTGGTCAATGTACAGAGGAACTTTGAATGAATCTTAACCTGAGCATCTCAAAAGTGACCTCCTCAGAGAGACCTTCCCACTCCATTTCATTGTTTAGTTCTCATTCAGAACACTAGTCTAAAATTACCTTGTTTACGTAGTTACTGTCTCCTCATATAGAAAGTTAGCTCTATCACTGTCTTTTTTGTTTGCTTGGGTCCCCAGTGCTTAGATCAAGGGCACTTAAACATTTATGGAATGAATAAATTAATTTGTTAATTATATATCAATAGTGCTTTAAAAATATTATACTATTGAGCCCTGGCTAGTGTGGCTCAGTGGATTGAGTGCTGGCCTGTGAACCTAAGGGTGGTGGGTTTGATTCCAAGTCAAGGGCCCATGCCTGGGTTGCGGGCCAGGTCCCCAGTGGGGGGCACTTGAGCGGCAACTTCACATTGATGTTTTTCTCCCTCTCTCTCTTCCACCTTTCCCCTCTCTAAAAATAAATAAGATCTTAAAAAATATATTGTACTATTGAAACTCAACATGTTAACCACTGATATTCTCAGATATATAGGGTGGGACAAAAGTTGGTTTACAGTTTTAAGTACATGAAATGGTTTATTCTTGTATTATTATTTATTATTGTATTGTTTCATACAAACAACTGTAAACCTACTTTCCCCCCACCCTGTATATTCTACCCATTACTTTCTTTTTTTTTTTCTATATTAGACCACTTATTTTCTAGCTTAGGCTCTAGCTGCAAATCAGTAGGATTTGGTAGCCACTTAAAAGACAATTTGATTTGTATGCCTAGTTAAATGAAATTCTCAACTAAGTGTTTTAATCTAAACTTCCAACCACATCCCAGTCATTTCCTGACATCGTATTTGTCAGAGAATTGCATCCCATAGTACAAAATTCTCCTCCTGGAGTGGGAGTGCTGAGCATTTTTAAGACCAGTTTGATCCAAACCCTGCTGAATTTTGGCTCCCAGGGATTAATAAGACCGTGAAGTCATTTATGGGCAATGGTTTTCTTCTTTGGAAAGAAGCTTTCATCCTTTCAAACCCATTTGTTTACAATCTCACAATACCTCATATCTACTCATTAAGATTGAGCCTAAATCCTCAGACTCCTAGCTAGCTCTTCCAAGGGACTAGTAATGCCCGGTGTCAGGGTTCGAGGCTAGTCGCCAACTCTGAGGCTGGCTGCCCACAGTCCCCGGCCGAGGCCGTCTCTGCTGGGAGTCATCGCGGGGCGAGTGTCCTGGCAGGGTCCTCCGTCAGACCGCAAGAGCCCCCCCGCACTATCAAGCTCTGAGTCTACACTTCTGCGACCGGGCGCAGGCTGGCCTGTGGCCGTGGCCCCACGGGTAACTCGCGCGCTTCTCTGCCCCGCGGTTCATGGACTCCGCCAGGAGCCGTATGGAGGTGCCAAGCCACGGAGGCTGAGATGGGGGGACGTCGAGGGAAGGTTGGCTGCCCGTGCTGCTCTAAGCATCTCTTTGTCGAGAGTGCAGGGGGCCGAAAGGTTTTGCACTCCAAAGTCCTTGCTGTCGTCCCCATGCCACCTCGCCGTAGCCTCAGATAGCAACTGATAGCGTCACGGAAGATCCAGACCTGAGCGCGTTCCCGCTTGGCTTCCACAGGCAACTCTCACTCTTCACCCCTCCCCTCCTCTCCCCTCTCCTCCCCTCCCCTTCACTCCCCGCCCTCTCCCGACTCGCCCTTCCCCTCCACCTCTTGCTTCCGCGCACGCCCCGCCCCGTGAGCTGCCACGTGAGGGAATCCACTCCTCAGCCTATGGGCGTCAGCTCCGCCCCACGCCCCCACCTTGCCCCCTGCTCCGCGCGCCGCCACGTGACGCGGCACACCGCCAGCCAATGAGCGCTGCCTTTGCCTCACGCCCCGCCCCGCGCGCCGTGGCCGTTTGAAGTGACTAATTTCTGTCATATGACTGAGGCGCCCATGGGGGTGGCAGGGCGGCTCTAGGAGCGGGGGCCTAGCAAGCTCTCCGAGTGGCGACCCCGGGTTGGCTGTGGCCAGCATGGCCCCTACGCTGTTCCAGAAGCTCTTCAGCAAGAGGAATGGGTCGGGCGCGCCCGGCAGGGACGCTCGGGACCCGGATTGCGTGTTCAGGTAGGGCGCTGCGGGGCTGGGGGCGCAGAGCCGACGGCCTTGTGGCTGTGGGCTGCGGTCGCGCCGGGGCCTTGGGTGTCCACGCCCGCACTGCAGCGCGGCGCTGGGCCGGGACCCAGGCCGCCGTCGGAGGGGCCAGGCAGCTGCGGACCTGCGCTGGAGGGTCGGGGCGAGGACCTTTCTCCCCGCCTCCCCCGGCCCCGGGTCGCCCCTTCTTCCTCCTCGGGGTCGGTTTGTTTACGTCCGGCTCGGCAGCCACGCGCGGCTCTGCTGCTCCGGACCGATCCCCGCTGCCCGAGCCTAAGGTCCACAGGCTTTTCTGGCGGCAAGGAGAGCTGGGCGCGGGCTGGGTTGGACCTCAGCCGCCGTCCTCCAGGCGGAGTTCTCCCCTCCTCCCCGTGACCAGTCGCCCTCTGGGTGCTCCGTTCCAGCTTGGTCGGTGATGTGGAGAGAGCTGCACGTTTTGGCCAACCTTCTGAGTGCAGGGAAGGCTGGAGGAGCGAGTGGGCAAGATGCCGTTCCTGCAGGTTTCTTGGAAGCTGAAATTGGAGGTGTGCGGTTACCGGACCCGGCGGCCTCAGTGTTGTCGAAGGAAAAATGTGAAACCTAAGAGATTATGGTTACTACTGAGCAGACTGAGGCAGGACCCAGTCAGATGGAGCATGGCGGTGGAATTGACCAGAGCGCCATCCCTTTAGAACTGTTACTAAGAGGAGTCGTTACAAATTGAAAATGACAGCAAAATATTTTATGGTACTACCGGCTTCGTTCATTTTCGATTGCTCTACCTGTTGCTGGTAGAAAAACTTCTAACGTTGTCAAACTTGTTGTAATATGAAACGGGATTCAAGGTAAAATTCAGTGGCCAGACTGCATTTGAAGAAGAGATTATGTCTTTCCCAACAGCCTTCATACTTGCTGCGCTGTGGAAACTTGTATATATAGCTAGGCTAAATGTCAGATATCACTCATCCCGGCTAGGAGAGCCGAGAACCCAGTTGTGCAGTGGTTGTAGGAAAAAATGAGAATCGGTTACGTGTTGCCGCTGGCGAAAGTGTGAAATGACTGCTACACTGGTTTAAAAGGTTTTGGTATTAAAATTATTCACCCAGTCTTGCTAACGCAGGTCACGCTAGTAAACATTCAGTAGGACTTGTGAAATTGAAGTAGTAAATGGAAGGACATTTAACTGACTTTAAAGGAAGAAAAACAATTGTGGTTCTCTTGGAAAAGTGCTGAATCAAAGATAGTTTTCTAGGTTTTGGTCTTTCCCACTGGGAAATAAATGTCTCGCCCTCCTCATCTCATGACCTTCTTTAAACATTTCTTTAGTGTTTCCTTTTCAAAAAATGAAAGCGTAGTCTACATCATACTACACTGAGCCATCCAGTAAATCAAGAGTCAGTAGAAAGCAGGTTTAGGAAGGATATTAAAAAGGGGACCGTTGGATAGGCTCTCTGTTTCTAGGCGAAGATTGACTTTGGGAAACTTAAGTTTTCGAAGGTCTCAAGTCATTCATGTGAAAAAAACATTTTCATGTCTGTTTTTAAAAACGTGAAGTCTGCTGTATAGTTGTGTAATACTACTTAGAGTTGCCAAAGCACTTTCTCAGTAGTTATCTCGTGTGGTATTTCACAACCACCTTGTGAGATAGGACAAGCGGCAGTATAGATAACTACATGATACCTTTCTAGTGAAACTAAGAATCATGTGTAAACCTAATAACTGCAGTACAATAAAGAATTGGTCACTTTCAAAATAAAAAGTGTATGAGTGCACATGTGAGAAAATGGAAACTCGTTAATGTCACACAGCTAGTAAACCTGCAGGTCTAATTGACCCACATCTTAAAAAAAAAATTAAAACAAAATTCTTTGAGCTATAATTTCCATACAATAAAACCGAACCATTTCAAGTATGTTGTGTCTTTTGTTACCTGTATACAGCTAAGTACCCACCACCCCCGTGAAGGTTTGGAACACTTGCTGCTTTGCAGGCAGTCCTTAACCCTTCTCACCCAGGGCAATCGCTGGTGCGCTTCTTGTCTAATGACAGAAGTTTTGACTTTTTTAGAATTTCATGTAAATGTAATCACACTGGTAATACTTTCTTGTGTCTGGCCTAATTTAACTCAGTGATGATTTTGAGATTCCTTCACGTTGTAGCTTTTATTAGTAGTTCCTTGCATTTTATTGCTGAGTAGTATTACATTGCCTGGGTATACCATAATTAGTTCATTCTCTAGTTGGCAGACATTTGTGCACAAATATTTATGTGGACATATAGTTTTATTTCTCTTGGGTGGATACCTAGCAGTGAGATCACTGGGTCATATGCTTAACTAAAAAAAAAAAAAAATTGCCAAACTTTTTCAAAGTTGTATTATTTTGTATTTTCACCAGTTATATATGAAGGTTACAGGTACTCCACATCCTCTCCAATACCTGATATTGTTAGTCTATTTTGCATTTAAATTTTTTGTATTGTAAAAAATGTAACAAAATTAATTGTATTATCCATTTTTGAATCTTTTTTCATTATAGCCATTCTAGAGGGTGTAGCAATATCTTGCTGTGCTTTTAATTTCATTTCTGAATAACATGATGTTCAGCATCTTTTCATGTAACTTGGGTTTTTGAGTAGATTAAAATTTAGTGTTCATACCAGTATACCATGTTTTCCTTTCTAGAACCTTTTTTTTTTTTTTTTTTAAAGCTTAAGTTGTTAAATCAGGCT
>VMDR010038072.1:0-10069 GCA_007922815.1 Macrotus californicus | reverse complement strand
CTCATCCTAGCAGTGCCTGTGCTGAGCTTCTGCAGTTTTAAATTTCATGCCTCAGTGCCGTGCACTTTCTGACAAGAGTCAGTTCTGGTTTCCACAGCAACTATCTGGCTGAATTGCTCTTGGAAATATGAAAGTCAATATTGTGTTCAAAAATGATACTTGTGAATAAGGCAGTCAAGCAGCAGCTGTCGTGGAAACCACAACTTTAGAACCCTTGATTTATGTAATTTATAAAAATTGTTAGCTCCCTTATATATAAAGTAAATATTGTTCCACTTTTAATGAGCACCAGAAATGTACAAGGAAACACTACACAAAATATAAAGTTTTAAACATGTGTATATAGGATGATCAAAGAGTTTTGGTTTATTTCTTCCTGAAGAGAAATTCGCATTCACATGAAAGGTAATTGATTAGCACCCACATGGCTGTTCCTTCTGTGTCCAGGGTCTCTAACACCACTCCCAGGTTAGGAAATACACTAGGTGGACTGGGAGAATTCGGCCTACAGTGATAACCACGGAACGGATAGTTTACATTGTAACGCGCACCCTCGTTGTAAGGTTCCTCCCAAGGAAAAGGTACAAAGCCAAGGGGAAAAGCACATGGGGCTAACTCCAGATGAAACCTGGCACAGGCTTTCGAGAGTCCTCTCCCAATGTTAAAGGGTTTTCTTTAAGAAGAAGAAAAAAAAGTGAGTAATATGAATAATAAATTGGCAATATATTACATATCTATCAACAATTACCCTAAATGCAAATAGATTAACTGCTCCAATCAAAAGATACACGGTGGCTGAATGGGTAACAAAACAAGACCCTTAGATATGCTATCTGCAGGAGATTCCCTTCAGATTGAAAGCCACACGCAGACTGAAAAGTAAAGGGATAGAAAAAGATAGTTCCTGAAAATAGAAAGAAACAAACAAAAAGCTGGGATAGTAATAGTTAAACAAAATAGACTTTAAAACAAAGGCTATAACAAGAGACAAAGGACCCAGCAAATACACTTCTGGGTATATATCCAAAGAAACCCGAAACACTAAATCAAAAAAAGACATATACATCTATTAATATATGTTTGTTGCAGCATTATTTACAATGGCCAAGATATGAAAGCAACCTAAGTGAGCATGAATAGATGATGGGTAAAGGAACAGGGCATATGTACAGTGGAATATGACTCAGCCATAAGAAAGAGTGAAATCTTGCCATCTGCGACGACATGGGTGGACCTGGAGGGTATTGTGCTAAATAAAATAAGTCAGACAAAGAAAGGTACATGCCACATGATTTCACTTACATGTGGGATCTAAGAAAAGAAAATAAATGAACAAGCAGAACAGAAACAGACTCATAGATACAGAGAACATTTTGAAGGTTGCCAGAAGAGAGAAGGGTTGAAGGGAGAGGGCGGTGGGTGGAAAAGCGAAGGGGTTAAGAAGTGCAGACTGGGCCCTGGCTGGCGTGGCTCGGTGCATTGAGTCCCCGTCTGTGAGCCAAAGGGTCGCTGGGTTGCAAGCCAGGTCTCCAGCTGGGGCTTGTGGGAGGCAACCAATTGATGTTTCTCTCACACGTTGTTTCTCTTCCTCTCTTTTTCTTTCCCTTCCTCTCTAAAAATAAGGAGAATCTTTTTTGAAAAAAATACAAAGTGATTGTCACAGAATAGTCATGGGGATGTAAAGTACAGCACAGGGAATACAGTCAGTAATATTGTCATAACTTGTGTCTGGTGTCAGATGGGTGCTAGATTTATCTGGGTGATCACTGTGTAAGTCACATAAATGTCTAATCAGCTTGAACACCTGAAACTAATATATTGTACATCACCTATAATTGAAAATAAAAAATTATTAAAAAAAAAAAAACTCTGAAGTAAAAAGAAAAATGGGTTCTCTTCCTACGGAGTCACAAGGGATGCACTTAATTTCCCCAGGAATGAGCTGTGACAACACTGGTGAAGTGCTTCCCACCAGGGACACTCACTAGGGACTCCGTGCCCAAGGACTTTACTGGAGTCACACGTGCACCCTCTCCCAGCACATACCAAAAAGCCAGACTCCCGGAGCAAAAGCAGATGTCCAGGATACACCATACGTACAAACAGCCTAGGGACAGTGGGGCACTCATATCACTTAAAGAGAGTTTGTGTCAGTGTGGGACCTGTCACCGTTCCAATTCCCGGTACCTGCCAAGGGCCAGACTTACAAGCAGACCTTTCACAGCACTCATGGGCTCACACACATTCCGTTTCCTAAACAGCATACATGGATGTGTGTGCACCCCTGCGCCTTTTCTAAGACGCCATTATTAATGCTTTTGGGGAAATTAAAATGCCATTTTCTATTTAACGATGGCTGTAGTTAAACAGACAGACTACTTACGAGTCATTTTCATAAAATGTGAAAGCCTTTTTTTTTCTGCTTGCCTAAAACCCAGGGCCATTATTTTAACACCTTTCTGTGATCATTTAAAATTCTTCTTAATACCTGCTTCGAGATAGCTTGTTACTGGTCCTATGGGCAAATGCTTACAACTTGTTTGGGTGGGGTGAGTAATAGCCCTCTGCAACCACCCAGATTGGGTGTATCTACCACTGTTTCTTTTTTTTTTTTTTTTTAAGATTTTATTCATTCATTTTAGAGAGGGGAAGGGAGGGAGGAAGAGGGAAAGGAACATCAATGTGCTGTCGCCTTTCATGTGCCCCTTGTTGGGGACCTGGCCTGCAACCCAGGCATGTGCCCCAACGAGGAATCAAACTGGCGATCCTTTGGTTCTCAAACTGGCGCTCAATCCACTGAGCCACACCAGGCAGGGCTCTACCACTGTTTCTACATAGGTAAGAAAACACCTCAGAGAGTCCACAGTTGTGGCACCAATATTGATAAGTATTTTTTTAATTGTCCTAGATCTTTGTTCATAGATAGGATCCAAGTTGATTAAAGTTTCCCCAGATCCTGTGAAGCCGTATGGAGCTTGGCACCATATTTGTAGAAAGCCTAATGTATGAAAAGTTGTTAGGCCTTTTGAAAAAATAACTATTGTATGTGCTGACCTTTGCTAGATAAATTTTTTACTGGGATTATAGAGTTCTGAGAACTGTACTTAATTTATGAGAGATAATTTATTTAATTCCATTCCAATGTACTCGTGGTCAGAAGCTAACAGATTACTGTCTGTCGGCTGTGCGCCAGCCCTTTGGAGGCATGCCAGCCCAGGGCGTTTATCCTGATGCGCACGAGGCGATGTGCTGGCTGAACAGTCTGCCCCGCCAGTTACGGAAGAGCAGCCGTGAAAACTTTCCCTTCTTCAGTCAAAGGTCAACTTTGTAGTTTCTGTAATTAAGTTGCATATAGACAAATTTGATTTCGGTCTTATTTTATTTCTAAAAGAAAAAAATAAATTCAGCCAACTGGTTAGTGAATTTAAATCACCCAATGTGGATACAATAACAACATGAACTGATTGGCCTTTGGAGGTAACTTCCTCTGAAGTTTTTAGGAAATAATAGTCATTACGAAAGCCAAAGTGTACAGACTTTAAAATGGGTGCTGAACACAGAACAAATATTTTGTGAAGTTGGCTCAATTCAGAGTGAGTTTCGTAGTTGGTTTAACATATTACATAATGTAATTTGACAGCTGTTTAAGATGTCAGTTATGTTCATCGTGTTGTCCTTAGAAAACAGGGTCACACTTGTCCATTTTCTCCCTCACTGAGTCAAACTTTAAGTACGTGAAAAAAGGAAAAAGTGTTTTTCTCTGAAGTACCAGGCGAAGAATGAGACAAGAAGGGAGGGGAGACTTCCGGCCCTCTCCAGGTGACCCTTCCAGCACACACTGCCCTCAGGTTGCCTGGAAACACAGTGGTAGATACTGCTGTCTTCCACATTCCCTCTCTGATTCAAAAATTCAGCTTCAGGTCATTTAATGTTACTCTAATGGAAAGGCTGAAAAAAATGAAAAATGTATTGAATTAGTGACTGCAAAATAGTAGGTATGATGCAAGAGGGTTCCATAAAAGTTATCTAGTTTCTTTTCATACCTGCCAGGTGAAATATACTCTCCTCATCTTATAGATGAGTTCACTGAGACTCAGAGGCAAAGGGTATTCTCCAAAGCGCAGAGCATGTATGTAACGGGTTGTGATTGGAGGCCAGGTCTTCTCTCTGCGGAAGCTTAAAGAAATAGCTTGGTAGAATTTTTGAGATGACAAGAGTGTTCAGTTTTATTCAGCCTAACTCTTCTCATCCTGCATGGAGGTAAATCAAGACTCAAAATTGCCCAAAGACTAAAGGAACTTTGTGGCAAAGCAAGAAATAGAATCAAGTGCAACGATTCACTTGTTATTCCTTCACTTGCTCTTCGCGACCTTAGTTTTATTCTTGCATTACTGATCGTACCTCCTCAGTCTCCTTGGCTCGGTCCTCTTCTTTCTCTGCACTTCTTCACTGGTGGTCTCATCCAGTTTCGTGACTTTTAATGCTGGCCGACAATTTCTGAATTCATACCTGACTTATGAGGTACAGACTCTCATATTCAGCTTCCCACCTGAGATCTCCACTCTGATGTCTAATAAATAACTCATATTCAACCTAAGACTGACAGACTGTTGTTTTCCCTAGCAAATGCCTTCCTCCCACCTGCTTTCCCGTCGTAGTTGATGACAACCCCATCCCTTCCGTTACTCAGGCCCAACACCCTGGAGTCCTCACTGGTGCACAGGAAAACCATTTTGGCTCTATCTTCAGAAGATGTGCAGAATTCAGCCGCTTCTTACCCCCTCCACTGATGCTGCTGTCTTCTGAGTCACTAGAGTAGGTCTTTAAAATGTTAAATCAGATCCTGCTACTCCTTTGGAACCTTGTAGTGATTAATCACTCCATTTTCTTCAGAGTAAAAAACAACGACTTTACAATGCAAGGTTTTCTGAGGAGTGCTGGCACAATTTTTAAAGTATCTTATCACCGAGTTATCCTCTGTCATCCTCACTAGGACGTACACCCTGTGAAGACAAGGAACCTTTGTCTTATTTTGTTTCCCACTATATACAAAACACATCCGTGCCTGACACACTGAAGGTGCTCATTCAGGATGTCAAATTTGAATATATGCATTCATTAAGTATTTCTTGAGCTCATGAAATCTGCCATGCCCATGCTGAATACAGCAAGTCAGTATGGTCTCTCTGCTTTCAAGAATCTTTCATGAGTAGCGGATGCCCACAGTCAGGGATACTGATTCATTTGGTCTTGTGTGTACTACAAACTTCTGTGGTTTTTAAATGATCACAGACAATTTTGATTACACATCATGTGTTTTCTCTTGTTTGTCTGTACCTCACTGTAGAAATAGATTTATTCTCAAGAATATACCATGAGGAGACTCAGAAGCAACTTGGTTTCTAAAAGCTGGGGAAAAAATCCTAAATAGGAAATATTAAGGGAAAAAGACCAAATAGACACTCTAGGAAGTGTGTATTGCACAAACACCTCTTTCATGTTAAATAATTCCAGTTTCCAATAATCTTATCTCTTAGATTTAATGGTTTAATAGGTCTAGACTGTCTCTTCTCCATGTCTGGCTCTTTACAGCTCCCTCCATATTATTTGCCCTAGCATGAACTGGCAGAAAAATACTAGCATCAGATTTAAGTTATTTTCCCAACAATGAAACTGACTGAGTTGGTAGCTTCACTGGATTTCAGGTTCCTTGTATTTAAAATGAAGGTTTAGACTAAATTAAACTAAGCTCCCTCTAGCTCCGATACTCCAGGATTCTGATTTCACTTTCTGCAGGAGTTATCATTGATAATGGTGATAGAAATAATGCCATCCTTGATACAGTTTTAAAAGAAAAATTAGTCATTCTTTCCATTATAAAAATCTTTGGTGTTCCCAGATCAATATACAGGGTCTGGCAAAGGTAGGTTTACAGTCATGAGTACAAAAAACAGCTTATCCTTGTAGTATTGTTTATTAATTATTATATTTTCTGTTCAAACTGTAAGCCTACTTTTGCCCCACCCTGTACTAAAAATAAAGGTCTTGCAATTAAAACCTAATTGTAAGCTGTTTTCTGTTTTGTTTTTGCTTTTGTTTGGGGTGGTTGTTTTGTCTTTTTTTCCTAATTTCAGTCTGGTGAATCAGCATGGCTCTACAGAAAGTTCAGTCAGCAGAGAAATTGGGTTTCTGATTGCATTTCAGAGCAGTCATGGGAAAAGCTCTTTCACAAGGATTCTCATTATTTCTTCCTCCGTGTACTTTAAGGCCATGACAGATTCCCTTCATTAACGTGGATCACTGTGCGAGTGGGCTCCACCTGTCAGAATCACTGGGGAAGAAGAGGGTGTGGTGTGGAGGTGAGGAGGGTGTGTCTACAATCTGAAAGGGTCCCTAAACGATTCCACTCTCTACGATCACCTCCCCCCACTACCACTCCCCATCTGAGAGTCCCTGTTCCGAAGATTAAACAGATACACACACATTAACTAACTCACGACCATCACTTTATCTGCATTCCAGGAGAACTACTTTATTTAGGTGTGTATGTTCTTCATGCATTGCAGTGCACATGACCTGAATTCAGAAGGTAGTTATTTGTAGTTCATTACTGTCCCTCACTCTGAAGCCATGAAGGAGGGAATAACTGACACGTGGCACTGAGGACTTCGTGAGAAATGCTCTAAACAAAGAGAGGTCTACTTCAAATGAGTTATTTCCTTGGAATTTGACAAAGAATATAACCATTGTTTCTAGATAAATTGTGTTATTTTTCAAGTAGACAGTGTGCCTATTGAATGCCCCATATGTTCTAGTTTTTATTCCAACTAGGATAAATGAAGAAATGTGTAGCAAATATTTTGAAGATGAAAATTTCAGCCTTTTATAAAGTTTCTGGCAATAACTATCATCAGCTTATTGAATCATGGAAATAGTATAGACTAATTAAAAGTGTGCATGCTGGAATCAGAGTACCCGGTGTGAAATTACAGGTTTACCAATTATTAGCTCTGTGGTATTGGGCAAATTACTTGTAACCACCTTTAAAATGGGAGTAATAATAGTTCTTACTTCAGTGTTATGTTTTGGATTTTATGAGCCAGAGAATATAAACTATTTAACACAGTGCCTAACTTCTAATAAGCCCTTGTGTCCTTTGAGAACAAAAACCTCTCATAGTCTGTGACAATACAGGCTTTCCAAAAATGAAGCTTTCAGTTACTAATTTATATGAGTTGACACCCAAATCCTGGTCATGTACTAGTTATTTAACTTTAAAATAGTCTTTGGTGGCTTGCCACAGATACTGTTTAGTTTTCCTCTGGTATGATGATTTTCGTTTATTATTTACATTAAATTTTTTATCTATCACTAGCAGAAAAACAAAATTTCTGCAAGAAGTAGAGTTGCAAATAGTGCTCCTCAAGCTTTCATGTATGTACGTGTGAATCACTTGGAGATAGAAACTCAGATTTTCAGGCCCAAAGCCCCATCACCTGAAGTAAGTCCCAAGAACCTGCATTTTTATGCTCTACTCTCCCAGTTGACTTTAATGGAAGTGGGCCCTAGGACTGCACTTTGAGAAACATTTGTCTGCGGAGCTGCATGACAGTGGCAGTCAGAGGACTATGGTTATGAATCTAGCATTGCCGTACAGTCTAGCTTTACAGGCTCATGACTTCTACTTGGAGAACATGAGAATATACAAGTATATTGGGCTTTTTGAAAGTCAGAGCTCTATGTGTTTGAAGACTGTAATAAAGAGCTAAATTTATGAGGCTAGGAATCATAAGACTAGCTCTCCAATCCCAGCTCTGCCACTTGATAGTCCAGTGATTTGGTAAGTTATATAATGGCTCTGAATCTTAGTTTCTCCGTCTTTAGAGTTAATACCAAATCCCTTGACCATGCCATGTCTAACTAGGATGTAAGCTCCATGAAGTCAGAGGCTTTGTTTTTGCTCACTGTTGCATATGCAGCAGCTAGAACAGTGCAGTGCCTGGTACGTAGTAGATACTCAATAAGTAATTGTAGAATCGATGAACTACAGTATTTGAAATGATCTAATGAATTCTGGGAATAAAAACACAAAAATGGCACAGTTCCTTCCCTCCAAAAGCTCATAGTCTAGGGAAGACAGACATGCACAAATATTCCAGCATAGTTAAACGAGTGAATGCGTTGTGGAAATCAGCTGAGGTGACATAAGGAGCCACTTTGCAAGTTATAAGATGAGGAGGTCCTTGTAGAGAACCAAAGTAAAAATGCAAGGAGTTCAGAATGCGTCTGTTAACCCATTAGAGCACTTTCTACAGAGACCTGTGGTCAGTTCAAAGTCAATGCTATGATAATCCAGAGAATAGTGTTTGCGTTTAGTGGGGGCGGGAATATGAAATGGGTCCAAGGTGTACGTAATAGGAAAAGGAGATTAGAATAAAGGTGCATGTGAGCACGTGTACATACAAAGATATATGCACATACATACTTACATGCGTGATGGGGAAGAGGGCAACAAGTTGGAAAGGAATGGTGGTAGTACCCATTTTAATTTTTCAATGACCATATTAATAAAAAGGTGAGAACTGGGAATTATGTTGGAGTAGAGAAAAGAAAAGAACGTGTTAAAACAAAACAAAAAATAGATGTAGGTCTCCTATGCCTAATACTTTATTGATTGCTTAATACATAATAACATCTTCAGTTATTTTAGGGGGTTTTGTTTGTTTGGTTTTAAGGCTCAAGGCCAGTCAATTAATTGTATTAAGTCTTCATAATTTAGGAAATAGACAATGCTTTTAAACCAATCTAAATCATTTTTATACTTTTGCATAATAGCTAAATTATGCATAAAAGTCACCGACAAATACATGAAAAATGGTTTCCTATGCTGTGAAAGGCGGTGTGGGTTTTTATAATCATTTTTAGACTTCCCTTTTCAAAATGTGCATACTGATATCTTTACATTCTGTTTTTTCTGTTTAGATTACAAGTTTAAATTTGTATGTCTCTAAGACAGAAGTTTGTAATGTGGGACCTAAGGAGTCTCTCTTAAAGGTGGCTGAAGCTTCTGACACTCCCGAAAAAGTTTTGTATGTTACACAACTTTTTCTGGAGAGGGGTCTCTGTTCTTAAAGAGGGCTCCTGACCAAAACAAGACCCTAAGAGAATAGTCTCATTCACTCAAATAATTCTCTTTTGTAAGAGTGCTACTGAGACTGAAATGTGTAGTGAAAAGTATTTGAAGGTTATCATTACATATTTTTGCTTATATAATGACTTATCATCTTTAGAAAAAACAAACCTTTCTGAAATCAAAAGAGAAATATCACGAGTCTTGGAATGTGTGGTTTATCACATGGTGTGTTTGCGCAGGTTCGATTCCCATCGCACTTCAGTTCAGATCTCAAGGACCTTCTAAGGAACCTGCTGCAGGTGGATCTGACGAAACGGTTTGGAAATCTAAAGAATGGTGTGAGCGATATAAAAACTCACAAGTGGTTTGCCACAACTGATTGGATTGCTATTTACCAGAGGAAGGTGAGCCTTTCCCTTCTTTAATTTAAAAGCTTTTTTAAAGTTGGTGTTTAAATTATATATAGTAGAAGTATTTTCAACTTAGCAGTGGCTTTAATTTTTTTTTACCTTTAGCATGAATCCTATTCAAGTCTTAAAGGACCTTTATATCACACAACTTAACAATGAGTTTTCTCCTTAATTAAAGGGAACGCATATATTCTGTATTAGACAATATCCTAAGGGTTTGCGTTTCCAAACTGATGTGAAGCTGCCTTAGAAAGACCATATGTAAACAAACATAGTCTCTAACCCAGAACTGGCACGGAGCCAGATTTAATAACATTTAATTGCTAGATTCATCTGTTATTTTTCAGTCTTTATCAGTACCTTTGTAATAAATTGAGACATTTAATAAAAGGTTTTGTTTTGCTGAATTACCCTTATCTCTCCTTTTGCTTCTTGAATGTAAGTTAAAGATAATTTGTATGAATACAGTGTTTTTGTCTTCAACATATTTAATTTTTTCCATAAAACCAAAACTCCTAATGCTTCA
>VMDR010038071.1:0-10069 GCA_007922815.1 Macrotus californicus | reverse complement strand
TTTTTCATTACTTGTTTATTCATTCTTATCATATTTCCTTTTAATTCTTCAGCTTTTTTTTTATTTTTTTTTATATTTTCTTTTTAATATTTCTTTTACAAAAATGAATATATTTTAAATATTATATTTATTTCATCTCTTTTTTTTTTTTGGTGGGTACTTCTTATACTTTAAATGCATGAGAATTGCCTGAGGATTCCTGTTAGAATCCAAGGGCTGTGTGTGTCTAATCTACATTCTTAGCCAGCTCCAGGTGATGCTGCTCTGGGTCCTTGGACCATTCTTTGAGTAGCAAAGTTGAAAATTTTGTAATGTATAAAAAAATTATTAATTGAGTATATACATGCAACACATTTTGCTATAGGAAATTCTTTGGAAGAGTGATAATTTTTCATATTTCATGTACTACCTGCAGCCCCTCTTTTAAACCAGAATGTGAAGCTCTTTTTGTTAGTATTTGTGTTTCTTCTTGCCTTAGACCAGGGGTGTCAAACTCATTTCCCCCGAGGGCCACATCAACCTGTGGTTGCCTTCAAAGGGCCGACATAATTTTAGGACTGTATACATGTAACTACTTAACTGTTAAGGAGTTGGAATTACATTCAGCCCTTTGAAGGCAACCACGAGGCTGATGTGGCTCCCAGTGAAAATGAGTTTGACACCCCTGCCTTAGACTTTAGTTTCATTGAGAGTGAGATTTAGTATGTAGGAAATTGCTAGTAAAGAATGATCAATGAATCAGTTAAGTCAACAGTACAAAAAAGAGGATATCTGGGGGTTAAATAAAATGGCTTGACGTTGTCTGTGTCCTGAGTTATTTAAGATTTTCGTCAGCCCCTGAGGTTTTTTAGTGCTTCTCTAGGGGGTCAGTTAATGCTTGCAATAAATTGTTAGATTTTAAATTGTTTCAGGTCATAAGGATAGAGCATATGAGAGATTTCTATCCCACTAGTGGGCTAACACGTTACCCTGCCGCAGCATGTAGAAGCCGGCAGAAGATGTGTGACTTCTGGGTTGGAGATAAAGGACTTACTACATCACATCTGGCAGCACCAGCCTCATGATTGCATCAGTTCCCTGTGACCCCCACATTCTGCAGGGGCGGTGTAGGGATGAACCCAGGTTGTCACTGCACATGCAATGGATTTATAGTACAACTAAGGCACCCTGAGCTTAGGAGACCCCAGTCTTTTAAAAGGGTCTACTAACGAATCTGTCCAGTCTGTGCCCTGCAGGGACACACTATTTTTATTAAAGTGGTCAGAAAACAGATCTGCCCTCTTTCCTGGAAGAAGGCACTGTTTCTGTCTTGCCGGGGCATTCTTTATACATTCTTGAAAAGATAATTTGGAACAAAAGCTATCACAAGATAAGCAGAAATGTGAGGACTTGATGGAGAATTGGTTCTTAACAGTAACTCTTCCTTGTGATCCTAATTTGTCCTCTCTCTGATTTGGTGGCTGGTGGCCTCCAGTGGTGCCTTCTGTGATGCTGCCTTTGATCACATACTTCTTAGTATCAGTGTTTCTGTATATTTGTTATTAAGTGTCTGGGTTCATTGTTCTGTAGTATTTTCAGCTTACTGAAAGTTCGAAGTTATGTGACCTTGTGAATGACCGGTTTTGTTTCCCCTTGGTCTGTGTTTTATCATGGTAAGCAGCCTAACCAAGAAACGTGCGGCTGTAGCTGCAGGCACTCTTGAGTGTGGGTGCCTCTTCTGTGCTGATTGCACCGTCAGTGGTGCATGTTGCTTTTCCTGTGCTCAGATTTCCAGTGTTTCAGGTTTAATCACACCAGGACCTTGGAGGAGCTAGTTAACAAAGTGTGAAACACCTTAACCTTTGGGCCTAGCTTAACAGATTTGAAGAGTTTTACCTGTTACTTTGATTACATTTTATACATTTCTTCATGATTGGAGTTGGGTATAGTAGTGATTTGTAATCATAGTAAACTTTAGTCTAGAAAATGTAGTTAGTACCTCGAGATTTAGTGCAGATAGAATGAAGTGAGTGGTTATGTTCTTTGCATATATTAAAAGTATATTTGCATGTTTAATCCTCAAAATGAATATAATTGTTAAAGGTCTTATCTCCTGTAGTATAATTCATACTTAAGCTTATTTAAGCAAAATGCAGTGTGACCAGGAGGCAAACTACTGCTTTGGAATTTATATGCCTAAGTTTAGCATTCAGACTTTGAAAATTAACTTCATGATTTCATACTTAACTTTTAATTGGGATTATGATGGGTCTTGGTTTAGACATCGATATATACCAAAAAGAAGTTAAAAATGCTTTTCAGCTTTTTTTCAAATTTTTAAAAATTTAATCTTTGTTGTATTTTTTTCTTTACCATTTAGTCTCCTTATACCCACTCCCTGCAGTCACCACACTGCTGTCCATGTCCACGAGTCCTTTTTCCTTTTTGCTCCATCCTCCACCCTCGAACCCCCCCCGCCCCCCGGCCCCCACTGTCACCTGCTCTCCATCTGTGAGTTTGTCTCCATTTTCCTCGTTAGTTCAGTTTGTTCACTAGATTCTACATATGAGTGGGATCATATGATATTTGTCTTTCTCTGACTGGCTTATTTCACTTAGCATAATATTCTCCAGGTCCAACCATGTTGTCACAAAGGGTAAAATTTTCTTCTTTTTTATGACGGAGTAGGATTCCACTGTGTAAATGTCCCGTGGTTGTTTTATCCACTCATCTACTGGAGGACACTTGGGCTGCTTCCATATCTTGGTGATTGTAAATAACGCTGCAGTGAACACAGGGGTGCTTAGGTTCTTTCTGATTAGTGCTTTGGATTCCTTCACTTGTCAGATTTAACATACTTATTTACTCCAATGTTACACTTCACTAGTATTTTAGGGCTATTAGAATCCTGTGTTTAATTTTTATTTTTGATTGATTTTACCCTACTGACTCTTTTGAATATTAAGAGACAAGAATGGGCACCTAATAGACCTCAAATTTAATGGCTGAAACCATCAAACATTTACTGTCTTGGGTGAGGCACACTGGGGCTGTGGCTCAGGATTTCTTGCTAAGCTACAATCAGGGAGTTGGCCAGGGCAGCAATTTCAGGGTCTCTCTGGAATAGGAAGCAGTCCAAACTCACTCAGTGGCTCTTGGAAAGAAATGCCAGCTCCTTGCCACGTGGGCTCCTCCATAGGCTAGCTTACTGCATGCATGCAGCTGGCGTCCCTCAGGAAGCACGAGAGAAAGCAAGAGAGGCTTTGAAAACAGCAGTCACATGTTGTTTGTAACTGAATCCTAGAAGTGATGTCCCAGCATAGGTGCTGTTGTTCATTAGAAGCAAGTCATAGACCCAACCCACATGGAGGGAGGGGATCACAAAAGGGTGTGAATACTGAGAGGTGAGGATCTGCCTACCTCAGCATTTAATCAGTACCTTTGAGTAGCTGAACATGTCATTCTTCCTCATGTTCAGATTGAACAGATGGGCTGTGGGCTCCCATGTAAAAGCCAGTTTCATCTGTGCAAATTAGTGCTAGCCTTTGAACAAGTGCTTTATATGTTGTATTTGATTTCATTTTAAGATGCACTTCTGGACATTCGTCGTACTTGTTAATTTACTGTAATAGGACAGTTTTGATGAGTTGTGGTTTCATTTTGGTTTTGTTTAGAATCTTAACCCATTTTTTAAATGTTTTTATATGAAATAAAGCAAAGAAAAGTTTATTCAGCAAATATACAGTTTAAAGAATTGTAGTAGAGTGACCACCCATGGACCACCGTCCTGATTGAAGGGTCGATGATTGCTAGGAACCCTGAAGCTTCCTCCCCTTCCAGATTATATGCTTCTTTGCCTGTTAGGTAGTTAATCTTCTGATATTTAAGGTAGTCACCTCCTGTTTTTCTTGATTGTTTTGATGCCTAAATATTTATGTGTGTGTGTGTGTGTCTCTCTCTTTTGAACTTACATAAATGCACTTCTGTAGTAATATTTTGTTATTGTCTCCTTTGGCTCAATGTCAAGATTCATCCATATTATTGTATATGGCTGCAGTTGATTTATTTCTGTTACTGTATTAAATGCTTATTCCCCATTTTTGTTGGTGATGGACTATTGAGCTGTTTTCAGTTTGGAGCTATTCACACAATGCTACTGCTATCTTACATATGTATCCTGGTGTCCATTAACGTAGGTATTTGTATGTGACATACGTAGAAGTGGAATTGTTGAGTCATAGGATATGTACACACTTTTTCTAACCACTTGTATTACTTAGTTACATTTCCTGTGGACATTATATGAGTGTTCCTGTTATTATACTGTATTTGTGCCAGTACTTAGTATCAGTAGACTTTCCAGTTTAGCTAATTTGGGGGTATATATTGCCCCTATCTCTTAATGGTTTTAATTTGCATTTTCCTGATGATTAATTAGGTTGAGCACTTGATGCTATGTTGAATGGCCATATAAACTTTTTGTGTATATGGGAAATACTTGCTTAAGGCTTTTTGCATCTTTCTGTTTAGTTGATTTTCTTAATGCTTTGGTGTTTATATATTCTAGATAAAAAATTCTTTTTATCTATCTATAGCAAATATTTTCCCCCTCTAATTGGGCTGCTTTTTTTCCTTGTCTTCATTGATGTCATTTAATGAGCAGAAGTTTCTGTCTTTAATGGAGTCAGGTAATTTCTTGGTCTTTCCTGTTATAACTAGTGCCTTTTGTGTCAGGTAAAGAGTTCTCCCCTGCAGGTCATGGAGCCATTTTTTCTATGTTATCTATTTGAAGTTTTAATTCTTTATTTTTCACATTCAGCTCTGTAATCTACTTGGGTATTTATTGTGTATAATGTGAAGGATAGGGAACTTTTCAGATGGATAATGAGTTGTCTGAGCATCCTTAATTAAAGACTTCATCCTTTCCTCATTGCTCTGAAGTACCACCTTTGTCATACGTCATGTGTCCATATATGTGTGGGTCTGTTTCTGGGCTTTCTCATATGCTCTACTGGTCTGTTTGTCTATTTTCTGTTTTTTGTTTTTTTTTTGGTAATGCCACATTGTATTAAATATGGGAACTTTACAGTGAGCTATTGTTGTTTAGGAATTCATGGCTCAGCTATTCGTGTCTCTCTGTATTTCTGTATAAGTTTTAGAACCAGCTGGTATAGTTCTGTGGTACTGTGGTTTTTATTGGGATTACTCTGTAGGTCAGTTTGGGAGACTATGTCTGTACAATATTGAGTCTTCTAGCCCTTAAACTTGGTATTTCTCTCTACTTTGGTCTGTAAGAATGTCCTACAAAATTTTGATATGTTTCAGAGTATTCTCTTATACATCTTTATTTTAGATTTGTTCTTAGGTCTTCAGTCATTTTTTTATGCTATTGTAAATGATGTCTATGTCTTTAATTTCAGTTCCATACTGTTTGTGGCTGGTGCATAGAAATACAGTTGATTTTTACACACGTTTTTGCATCCAGCAACCTCATTAACTCTCATTGATTCTGAGAATTCGTTTGTAGATTCTTTTATGTTTTCTGTGCACACAACATCATCTGCAAATAACAGTTTAGTTTCTTTCTTTATGATTCTTATATCTTTTATTTATTTTTCTTGTCTTACTCTGCTGGCTAGGACACCCGGTACAGTGATGAATAGAAGTGATAGCGGGGCATCCTAGTGTTGGTGCTGATCTCAAAGTGAAAGCTTTCGGCGTCTCACCATTAGGTATGATGTTTTCTGTAGGTTTTTCCTAGGCACTTTTTACTGTTCAACGAAGTAAATTTCTATTCCCAGCTTTCTAAAAGGATCTTTTTTGTTCTTTAATCATTAGTGGGGGTTTGAGTATTCTCCAAAATGTTTGTGCATCTGAGATGATGTGACATTTTTTGCATTCTGTTAATGGCAATAATTACATTGGTTTAACATTAAAAAGTAAATCAACTTTGCACTTGGGTGACCGACCCTCCTGATTTCCCCAGAAGCATCCTAGTTTTATTACAGAATGTTCTGCATTCTAGGAAACCCCACTAGGACAGCTGTCTACCTTTCTTGCATCCCTTACATAAACCAAACTTGGTCATGATGTGCATCCTCTTCCACGTTGTTTGGTTTGCTGATAGTTTGTTTAGGGTTTTTGCATCCTGTGTTCATTAGTGAGATTGTCCTATAATTTTTTTTATCCTGGCCTTGTCCAGTTTTGCTTCAAAGATTGTTTTATCAAGTGATTTGGGGAATGTGCCCTCTTTACTATTTCCTGGAAGAATTTGTGTAGTCTAGGAAGGATAACTTGGCGGAGTGTTGAAGTATCTTGCTGGAGAAGCTACCTGGACCTGTTGTGTGCTTGCAGAATTTTGAACTGTTGATTCGATTGCTTCAACAGTTATGTGCTAGTCAGGTTTTTGTGTTAGATGGCACTTTGGATACGTTGTATCCCTCCTGGGAGATGTCGACTTCCAACTTCCTTTAGATTTCCTAAATCATTCAACTTTCAATGGCCCCAGAGTTTCTAGTCCGGACTGCTGGTTACTGCTGTGTCTTTCCCTCTTTTTTTCTTGATCAGTTCTTGCCAGGGATGGATCAGTTTTAAGTCTTATCTAAGAACCAGTTTTTGACTTTAGCTTTGTTTTCCGTTTTATTATGCTCTGTATAATTCCCATTCCTCTACTTTCTTTCAGTTGTTGTTTCTTTTCTAATTTGTTAACTTGGTTGTACATATGCAAACTTGTTTCTAATCTAGCATTTAAGGCCAAAAAGTACTTTTTTAGCTGCACCTAATGATGTCCGTGTGGCATTTGGTTTGCTATTTCTTAGTTTAAAATAGTTTCTGATTTTTATTATACAATAGTTTCTCTTAAGCCAGTGAATTAATTATTTAGAAATAAACTATTGGACATGGGGATTTTCTTGTCTTTTTGTTACGGATTTCTGTTATAATTGGATTGTCAGAAAATACTTTGAGTTTTATTTGTTTGAATTTGATATTTGCACTATCACCTGGTAGTTGTATTTGGGAGGAATGTGTGTTTTTTTTGCGATTGCGTAGTGCAATGTAAAGTTTGTTAACCGCATGATGATGATTTTCTGCATTCTTACTGATTCTTTGTCTCCTTGTTACATCAATTACTGAATCATATTCGAGGTGAGTTTCTTATGCAAAAGAAGTTTTTGTCTGCTCTGCCAGACTTATTTCTTTTTCCTGTTTTTTTTTTTGTTGTTGTTATTTGTATATTTTTCTCCTTATGGATTACTTGGATGTATTTAGAATTCCCATTTTGATTTATTTATAAAGATGTTTTTGAATGCATCTCTTTGTATAGTTTTTTAGGGGTTACTCTAGATACTGCATTATACATTCTAACTTACCCCTGACTACTGGTACTGACATGTTATTCATTTGCTTTTAAGTAAGCCACCTTAATGTGCCCCCTGTAGTCCAGGTATTTGGCTGGGGGGGGGGGGGCAGTGTTGCTCTTTCTGTGTTTTCTTCTCAACCTAAACAGCTGTTTCTGTGGAAGGCTAGGTCCAGTCTGCCCTTACAGGACGTAGGTATTAAGGACGTGTGTGTTCGTGGGTGGTGGTGTGGATGCTAAGACTCTAGTTTTGCATGGCTAAATTTGCTTTGCTTTTGGTGATAACTCTCTTAGATTTTGTGTGTGTGTATGTGTCTGTTTAAAAACTTTGTTTCTTTTTAGGTTTACAGCAGGTTGAGAGGAAGGTACAGATTTCCCATATACCCCTGCCCTCACAGGTTCACTGCCTCCTCCGTCATCAATGTCCCTCGCCAGAGGGCTCCTTTGCTATAGTTCACGAGCCTGCACTTACCCTCTTCATAATCACCCGAAGTCCATAGTTTACTTTAGGGTCTGTTTTTGGTTTTATATGTTATGTGGGTTGGGAGAAATGTATAGTTAAATGTATCTATCATTATAGTATTATAGAGAGTATTTTCACTGCCCTAAAATTTCTCTGTTGATCCCTTCCCAGATGCCCAAACCCTGGTAGTTTTGCCTCTTCCAAAATATCATAGGCTTGGAATCACACAGGTTATAGCCTTTTAGATTGGCTTTTTTCTTGTAGCGATGTACATTTGAGTTTCTTCCATGTCTTCTCAGGCTTGAAAGCTCATTTCTGCTTAGCACTGAATAATATTCCATTGTCTGGATGGACCACTGTTTATCCATTCACCTGCTTAAGGACATCTTGTTTGGCAGTCATGAATGAAGCTGCTATGAACGTGTTTTTGTGTGGTTGTAAGTTTTCAGTTCCTATGTTTAAGTTTTTTTTTAAAGAAACTGCTAACCTGCTTTTCAAAGTGGCTGTAGCATTTTAAATTCCCACCAGCGACAAATGAGTTTCTGTTGCTCCACATCTTCATCAGCACTTGGTATTGTCCATGTTCTGGAGTTTGGATGCTCTAATAGGTGTGCAGTGGTATCTCATTGTTTTTATGTGTTCAGTTTTGCTGCTCTTTTTTTAACCCAGCTTTTTTATGAAGGTATACCAGTATCCTTTTGTTCAGTTTTGAATGTTGTCTGATTGAGGCAGTCTTGGGGTATTGTAAAAACAATTTAGGATGGAAGAGGAAAGTTTATTAGATGGAAGAGTTGAAAGCATTTGACAGTGCTAGTTACTCCTTTTACCCCCCGACCCCAGGTTTTCTCCTATGTAGTCTTTTCTCTTAGTTTTGTGGCCGCCGTTTTGCCGTTGATAGTTACTGCAGGGTCTCCTCTTCCTTAGCCCATCACTTAAACATTGGTGTTCTTACCACCAGCTCTTGATCTCCTCAGACTGCTGGTGACATGGAGTGATTTTGTTCATTGTCATAGCTTCAGATTTATTGCTTCTCTTTTTCACATCTTTTCTGCCTTTGTATGTATGTATTATTATTTACCCTGTTTATTCTGTATTTCCCCACTGTTTTCCACCTGGAAAAATGCTATTAATCCTTCAAGGCCCAAACCTTTATTTAATTTCAGATGTAATTTTAATTATCCAGTTACTGCTCCCCTGCTTCTGAGCTTTCCATCATCTAGTTTAGGAGCAACCTATGCTTCCCTAACTCTGTGTGCGCAGCATCCTCATCGTGCTTACTGGGGCAGAGCTGTTGCCTTCCTTTTCGCTGTCTGCCCTGGACTGAGTCTATGGCTTTCTAAATCATGTTTTTCCCAGGGCTTAGCAAAATGCTTAGGACTGGTTAATAATTGAATCAGTGAGTTATCAATTATATTATCAAGTATGTATATATTGCCACAGAAGAGAAAGTCCTAAAGTTAATAAACCCTAAGCTTTGTTTAACCGTCCCGGCCCTTAAAGAAGTGAAAGTTAGAGAGCAAGGCTCTGCCCTCCAGAAGTAGCACAGCGCAGTGCTTGCCAGCGTGCACTCTGGGGCGGGAAGCCCGCCTTCATCTGAACTCCAGTCCTGCACTTGCTGCGTCAAGAGTGGAGACGGCCACGTACATACACTGGTGATGGAGTTTTAAATTGGTACAGTGTTTCTAGAACGCGGTTTCGTTTAATGTAGTGAAGATTTGCTAACTTCATTTCTGATAATTTTATTTTAAACAATTTCTTAGTAAAATTTGAAATTCAGACTCATGTTTCAGAATTACTTATGATAGTTTGCAAACAAAAATCTGGTGGAGGGGGAATGGTTAAATGTATTGAATGTGATTCAACAGTTAAAATGTTTGCATGTAAATGGCATGGGAAAAGGTTGTAATTCAGTAGGTAAGATAATCAAAGATAAGACCTTATCTGAAATATGTTTTGAAAAATGCTAAAGAAGGAAATGTTGAGATGCTACCTTGTTACTGCTTTGGGGTGGTGGAGTATAGCCTCTGTGAGGCTGATTTTTATTTTTAAAATGGGGTCAACAGCTGACATGCTGACATTAATTGCTGACAATTAAATGAGGTTCTTTGGATGTCTTGTATTTTTAATAAGTCACGTTGTTATTGTTGTTCATCCTTTTTATTATCAAATCAATTCTTTTTCCATTAAAGAAGTACATTTTATTTTCTTAAATATTAAGTCTCTTCATTTACATTTTAACATCGGGACTTCCAGATCTTTTTGTGAGTGGT
>VMDR010038070.1:0-10072 GCA_007922815.1 Macrotus californicus | reverse complement strand
TAGACTCGTATGTCTTTTGGAATAGCCTCAGATGGCCGGACAAGGAAGGGTTAGAGATAAATGAGGACTGCATGTCCAGGCAGCCTACGGTTTCATCCTATAGAATGTCCAGCTTTTTGGCCCTACCTGCACTGCTGTGAGGAGGAGTCCACGTAGCTCATCCCATCACAGCTCTCCCTTAACTTGACAGAGCGGCTATTGTACCAGCCAGGCAGATAAAATCTGAGAGGGATTCATTTGGATTTAAGCTTTGGGTGGGAACTAGGTTAAACTGTGTTCCCAGATCATGTCCTACTTATCACATTCTTAGGCCAAATGCAAAACACCCATCCCTTCAAGGCTGACATACAACTGGGTTTTACTTCATGCAGCGCGACTGCACTTTTGAACAAGGACCATGTCCCTGGGGGCCGGTTATGGCTGAACTTTCATTCACCACAAACTGCAGGAGAATCTCAGCAGCGTAAAAATGTTTAGTGAGACTGTCAGCACTTTTATCCGAATGCAGGTCCTGTTTGAGATTTTTTTGAGGATGGGCATTTGTTCCTTAGCATTCTTCTCTTGGAGACTATAAAATCAAATGGTGTTCTCCCCTCCTTAAGCAAGGTGGATTCAGTGTTACCAACCTAGCCCTCACTGGCCTCAGAGGTTGACACTAATTCAGTTTACTTACAGCATTAGCTATCTTCAAAAAAGGAATTTCTCTGAGATTTTCACATGATCAGAATATTCCTACTTGGCATACAAATGTTTATGTAATTCTAAAACTTGCTGTGTTTTTCTCTTATTTTCTTATATTTATCACCACTTTTCAATATATTCATGAACTGATTTCTGGACAAGTAGACTTGAAACTTGATGTGACCTCTCTATTTGGAGTTTCATGTCACTAAGAGTCCCACACAAGGTAGATATTAGTCGGTTTTGTGGCATCATTCAATATAATACTGAAAACAGTGCTGTGTTCAGCTTTCGCTTGTTAATATAATATTTCACCATCATTTCAACACCATTATGCTGCTATTCTCAGATTCATACATTCTTCCTGCCATGAAGGACAGGCATAGGAAATACAGTGAGCTTTTTTTTTTTACCTAGAAGTGTGCATCTAGGACTGACATGTTTTCTTTCTGGGAATTAGGAAGTCAGTTTTGGGATCTGGACAAGGTAACTGAAAATTGTGAGGACCTAAATTCTAAAAGCAGCTGTGTCAGTCAGAGGTCCAGTGGTTCAGCCACCGAAAGGGCAAAGTTGGGGCTCGCTACGCTGCCACAGAACTGTTTCCCAGAGTGCCGCAGTGTGGAGAATGGCTTCTTTCCAAGCAGCCAGCTGCACTGTGACGCCTCAACAAACACCTGCGGTAGGGGCCTGTAGCCCCTGTTTGGGCCAAGGTTTTAGTGAAAATTGCTAAGACTGGTTGCTACTTATCTGTCTTGGCTGCCAGTAGGATTAGCTATGTTAGGAAGTTGATTTTAATTTATTTTTTTCTCAAGGGAAAAAGGTACCTCATCAAAGGCCAGTTCTTGAGTTGAGCTTCTGGTCATTACTAATAATTATGCTAGTGGACGGGTATAAAGTAAGACCGTTCCAGGCAAACTAGTTTGAGAGTCCACCCTAGCTGTGAGGACACCAGGTGGTTTCATCTAGCGCATTGAGCAGGGGAGAAATGTGCTCTGTCACAAGGAGCACCGGTGATGAATCAGAGCCATGCCCATGCTAGGACCTTGTAAACCACAGGCCACGAAGAGCAACACAAGAAGAAACCAGATCGTTGCTTATCATTCACCCAAGCTTGGCTTAGGATGCTTGGCTCCTCTGTGTCACCGATATTTTTTTAAACATGCTGAAACCTAACAAAAATGCTCTCTGGAAGGATATACATACAAGTCAAATTTTGCACACAATTCCACAAAAGTCTCGGTGTCCATGAAGCCAGGGTCCATGAAAATATGAACTCTAGATTTATCATCCCTATAAGGTGTGAACTACACAACATATGTTTATTATTTTTATCAATAGTGTTAAAATAAATTGAGGAGCACCCTGGCTGGGTGGCTCAATTGGTTGAAGCACCGTCCAATACACTAAAAGGATTTGGGTTTGATCCCCGGTCAGAGCACATGCCTGGGGTGCATATGGGAGGCAACCCATTGAGGTTTCTCTCTCACATTGATGATTCACTCTCTCTCACTCCCTCTCCTTTCTCTCTAAGATCAATAAACATATCCTTGGGTGAGGATCAAAACAATAAACGTAGAGCATATAACTCATAGAGTTTGTTGAAATAGACATGATAGAAAACCATTGTGTATCCTGTAATGAATAATATGTATATGAATATAATTCATGAGTAGTTACCTGAAATTCACTTCTGTGCATCACCGGCTGACTTTTGTACCCATTGGGGGACCATTAAAGCAACTCATATACTCAGAATTCAGTGTGCCTGATCTCAAGGTCTCTCCATTAAATGACAATCATAACTTGGTAATATTCTTTTTTAATAATCCAAGTAGACTTTTAATAACAAAATTAATGATTGTTATTAATCATTTCTCTTTCTCTTCTAATTTGGTCCTAGAGGAAGTTTGGAAAAATCCTATAAAATGTTCCTCGTCCCCACCCCAAACGCCAAGCATGCCTCATATCCCAACCCATCTCTTCCCTGGGGGAGAAGTGCTGCACGTCCTTAAATCCAACCTAAAGCATTATTTTATAAAGTTATTAAATTAAAGTTTTTTGTTAGTGACAATTTAAATAAGTCAATGATTAACTGTCAATACATAATAAAAAAATACTACCCTAAAAGGCTATATCATTCCTAGTTCTATTCAAAAGGCATAAACATATGGCATGTATAAGTAGAAATGTAACAGGAGACCTAAATATAGTAAAGATTACTACATTTGACATTTAGTAATCTTATCTTAGAATTTAGGATGTTGCTAGGGAAAAAAATGGCACGAGTCTTTAAAACGTCATTGTTGAGATATTTAAAAAATTTTCAGGCGTTTCCCAAAAAAGCAGAGGTATTCAGCCACCTCCACTAATTCTGGAGGTATTTTTTTTCACATTTTCAAGCGTTGATACTTCCCCTTGTTTACTGAAATGAGCTAATGAAAGAAAAACCTGATTAAGGGTCACACAAATACCTAGCACTTTGGCTTCTAAAAAGGATCTGACCCTTCACACTAACATTATGTTGGCTCTTTTACAGTAGCCATCAGATCCAAGAGCCTTCCTAACCAGTTTATGGGGGGGTCCAAAAAGACAGAATTTATACAACACTGTGTGTCTATCCTCACATGTTTAAACTTCAGTCACCTTCAAAGTGCTCTGCATGTCATGCAATACCCCTATCGAGATCTTTTTTCCACTACTCGAAACAGATTTTGATCTCGTTGGTTTTGACGCCTTTTAGTACAGCCGCCGCTGTTTTTTGCTTCACCTCTTCCCCATCAGCATACGTTTCCCTTTGAGGACTTTTTTCAACCACGGAAACAAAAAAACAAAAATGTCGCTCTGGGGAAGAATAGGTGAGTAGAGGGTAGAGCATCCGGGTCATGAAGTTTTGGTCAAAAACTGCTAAACACATTGAGCAGTTTTTGCCCATTTCATGATGATAAATCACCCGTTATGAAATGGGAAAATGCATGAGACAGTCTTCAAAAAAAACCTCACCGAAGCTGAATGCAGCCTCTCACAACACCACCATCTGGTACACTAATAAAAATGAGATCCTAGTTTACCCAGTAGGGGAAGCCTGTACTACAAGGGGCCCACCCTCCAGAAAATAATTCAATTAAAAATTATATTTTATTGGTTATGCTATTATAGTGGTTCCAATTTTACCCTTTGCCCCTTGCCCTCCCTCTGGCAATCTTCATGCCCATTGTACCTGCCCATGGGTAGCCTTACAGGGAAGCCTGTAAGTTCTTTGGCTATTCCATTTCCTATAGTCTATATTACATCCTGAATGTTCCACTGTAATTTCTTTGTATTTCTTAATTCCCTCACTTCTTCACCCATTACCCCCCTCCCATCTGGCACCTATCAAAATGCTCTCCATATCTGTAATCCTGTCTGTTTTATTTGCTTGCTTTGTTTTTTAGATATAATTGTCGATAGGCATGTATTTATTGCCATTTTATTGTTCATAGTTTTGATCTTTTTCTTAAATAAATCCCTTTAACATTTCATATAATAACAGTTTTTGCAACCAGAAGGTATGGGGAATTATCTTCCTGACACAGGAACCCTGGGTTGTGGGGCCTGGTGTGGGCCTGGGACTCCTCATTCCCAAGATATCCCTTATCTACCACACATGGGTGTGGGACCGGCCCTTCCTGCACCTCTGACCCTCTTCCAGTCTGGATGCATGTGGTTTTGTTGATTCCGTAGTTGTCAGGCTTCCATTCAACTTGATTTCTGATGGTTCTGAGTGATGGTTGTTCTATATTTTACTTTTAATTTTGATGTTGTTGTGCGAGGAGGCGAGCCATGATTACCTATGTTGCCATCTTGACTGGAGTCCACCAAGTCTGCTTTTTTGGGGACTGATAGTTTAGTCCCAAATCTATGATGGAATAATCTTTGATTTGATGCTCCTGGGAATGGGTTTTGAGGTCTTTGGGGGATGGGGCTGTAGTATTGGCTTCCCTCGGACTAAAAACCCTGGGTACCCCTCTTCCTTCTTCTGTTGTAGCTTCAGATTTAATACAATATTTGGTAAGCTGCTTCGGGTGGCCTGCAAGACCACATGGAGTCTCTGAGTCTCTGGCCTCTGTTTGATGTGTACCTGAGAAAACTGCCTGTGTTGTGCTGTTACCCAGGCCAGGGCTCTCCTTGCTGCCTGTCTTCTCAAGTTTTCTACCATGACTGCGGCCTGGTTCTTCTTTGGCATCATTGCCTCAAACAGCTCCTTCAGCTCATATATCATCATGTCCTTCTCCAGAAGCTGATTTGATATGACGTGTTTGGGAGCTAGTTGTTTCTCCAGCGGGATCTCACTTATGTTCTGCAGATTTTCACTTTTGATGGTTGGGTTTGCCAGATTGACTCTAGATTCACCTTGGACAGGTAAATAATCCTTGAAAAGCCCCAGCCTGGGTGTCTCTACTCCTTTCCTTGGCTCCATTGCTCGACCTGTCTTTTTTGCAGCCCCCATGGCAGCCTTTGTTGGTTTCTCTGTTTCCAAATAATTAGTGGCAGGCAGGTGTGATGTCGTATGAATACGACTGTCCTCTACAAACTGGTCCTGGGAGTCTGGGTGTTCATTTTTTATGTTACTGGGAGTGACAGGTGACAAAGAGTTGGTGTCAGGTACCTGCCAGTCACTCACCTGACGAACATTTCTGACCCATGTCCCAGATTTTGAAGGTCTGGGCCGAAGCAGAGCCTGCCTCACATGACAGCTTGCCTGCTTCTGCTGGTTGCTTAGCAGCCTAGTCCTGCCGGGGGTGGCCCTGGATAGTACCACGCTGCGGACTGGGCCTCCGAGGGGCATCTGGGTCACAGATGGCATGCTGGTCTGCAGTGGCACTGTTAGTGGTGGTGCTGGTGTAAATGGTGTTGGTCTAGGTGCTGCCGGTATAGATGGTGTTGGTCTAGGTGGTAGATCCCCGGCACACTGGGCACACTGTTCTTTAGGAGTCCTAATCCCTGCCCCGTTGTCACTCATGGGTATCCTCAGGAGACCCTTACCTACTACGAGGAGCTCTGGCCCCTTGCAGTCCTGCTGCCCTACTTGCTTGCTCTCCACCATTGTCCTGGATGGACTCACAGGATAGATGGACACTGAAGGATATCGCCACATCTCTTCACTCTCTCCTCTCCAATCTCTCTCCCAGCTGGGAATGAGGAAACTTGTATGTCGGCCTCTCCTTCATAGACAGGGCCTCATTGTGACCCGCCTCCAGTTTGACCCAGGCAGAGGGAGCAGCAATAGCTGAGCTCACAAGTCAGCCTTGGCCCCAGGGTGTGTGTTAGTGCTGGGGACATTTTTCTGGAAACAAAACATATTCTGAAGTTCCTATGGTGGGTCTAGTGCTGTTATAGTCAGCTCCCAGAGCTGGGCCTTGAGTTCTGAGTTCACATGAAGTTCAAGGGAAGCCTAGGAGATGCTGGACTCCAACTGGCCATTGGGCTTTATGCTGTTGACACTGGGTCTTAGCTTTCTCGTGCTTGGACTCATTCTTGCTTTCTTCTCCCCTTCTATAGGGGCATATTCAATGGCTTTCCATACCACCCAGATGTTCTCTTCCCTGTATATTTATTTATATTTTAGTGTTTCTTTTTTAAATACATTTTATTGATTATGCTATTACAGTTGTCCCAATTTTTCCCGCTTTAGCCCCGTCTACACTGTAACCCCTATTCCCTCCGACAATCCCCCCTTAGTTCATATTCATGGGTCATGTATATAAGTTCTTTGGCTACTCCATTTCCTATACTGTTCTTAACATCCTCCTGTCTATTCTGTACCTACCAATTGGTACTTCTTAATCCCTGCACCTGTTCCTCTATTATCTCCCTTCCTCCTCTCAGCTAACCCTCCGCATGATCTTCATACCTATGATTCCTTTGTTGTTCTGCTTGTTGCTTAGTTTGTTTTTTTAGGTTAAATTGTTGATAGTTGTGAATTATTGGCCTTTTAATGTTCATAGTTTTGAGCTTCTTTATCTTAAGTCCCCTTATCATTTCATGTAATCATGGCTAGGTGATAATGAACTCCTTTAGCTTTACCTTGTCTAGCAAGCACTTTATCTGCCCTTCCATTCTAAATGATAGCTTTGCTAGATAGGCTAATCTTGGATGTAGGTATTTGCTTTCATCACTTTGAATACTTCCTGCCAGTCCCTTTTAGCCTACAAAGTTTCTTTTGAGAAATCAACTGACAATCTTGTGGGAACTACCTTGTAGGTGCCTGTGTGCTTTTCTCTTGCTGCTTTTAAGGTTCTCTCTTTAAGCATTGGCCTTTTAATTATGATGTGTCTTGGTGTGGTCCTCCTTGTGTCCATCTTGATTAAGATTCTCTGTTCTTCCTGGACTTGTAAGTCTATTTCCTTCCCTAAATTAAAGAAGTTTTCTTTGATTATTTTCTCAAACATGTTTTCATTTTCTTGCTCTTTCTCTTCTTCTTCTGGCACCCCTAGGATTTGAATGTTGGTACGTTTGAAGTTTTCCCAGAGACTACTTCCCTGTCCTTACTTTTTCGGGATTCCTCCTTCTTCTTGTTGCTCTGATGGAATGTTTTTTTCTTCCTTGTGTTCCTAATCATTGATTTGATTCTCACCTTCATCCACTGCACTGTTTATTCCCTGTAAATTCTTCTTCATTTCACTTAGTGGAACCTTTGTATTTCTACCTGGGTCTTTTTTTATGCTTCTGAAGTACCCAGTGAGTTTCTTGTGCATTCTTATCACCAGTGTTTTGAACTCTGAAGCTGGTAGACTGCTTATCTCCATTATATCTAGTTATTTTTCTGGAGTTTTGTTCTGTTCTTTTATTTGGGCCATGTTTCTTTGTCTCCTCATTTTGGCAGCCTTCCTGTGTTTGTTTCTATGTATTACGTAGGGCTGTTTTGACTCCCTTTCTTAGAAGCGTGGCCTATTCAGAAAAACGCACCTGTAAATTGGATGGGGTAGAGTCTTAGGTAATGGCCAGGATGGGGTTACCAGTATGAACCAGGTTGATGGAGTCTCAGATATGGAATTACCAGTCTGTTGATCTGTGTGGGGGAGGGCTCATAGAAGGGATAATGGTTGCTGGCTGGCCTCTGGAGTTTCTTCTGCAAGGAAGCTGTCCCTCAGCACTCACCCTGATGCCAGGCACTTCAGTGCCTTCCTATGTGCCACTGGTGCCCTTCCAGATGCTGCCCCGGTGCTGAGTCCAGAGGCAGTGAGTCTGTGTAAGTCTGAAGTCTGTCACAGGCCCTTTAAAAGGAGATGTCTAAGAATCCTACACTTTCTCCTGCCCAATCCCCACAGGTTTTTACAGCCAAAAGTTATGGGAACTTATTTCCTGACACTGGAACCCTGGGCTGGGTGGTCTGATATGAAGCTTGGATCCCTTGCTTCTGAGGAATACCCCTGATGTTTATTTACTACACATGATTGTGGGACTGCCAGGTGTGCATCACTGCATCTCTGCCCCTACTGCCCATCTGGATGGTTGTGAATTCTTTACTTCCTTTGTTGTAGGACTTCCATGGAGTGCGATATTCTGATGATTCTGAGTGACAGTTGTTTTGTACTTTGGTTGTAACTTTTTGCTATGGTTGTGTGAGGAGGTGAGCCAGGATGGAATTGTGTTTACCTACACCTCCATCTTGCAATCGTCTGAGTCAGGCCAGGGCATTGGGTGGGGGGAGCGCTGCATCTGGCCTTGGCGGCTTTTCCTTTTTCTCTGCCTGAAACCTGGGGTTGGGGAGACATCAATGTCCCGCACGCACATGTGTAGGGTGCAAGAAGGCTCTGGGATTGCACGTGGCTGGAGTGGAGTCAGCCAGAATGGATGTGTGGAGGCCACACCAATGTGGACTTGTTTGTTGAGGGGAAGGGGCGGTGGCTGTGAGGGCTCTTTCCTCTACATTTAAATAATTTATTGTTTAGGCATCACTGAATCCTCTAACCATCTCCTTAGAAAAATGAAAATTCCTCAAATCCTATGACTCAACCAATAAATGGGTAAACTTAGTTTATAACTGTTTTTTCCTTTATTATTCAGTAGAATTCATCTGTAATATATAGTCTTCACATATTCGGATTACCTGGGTAGGTTTTCAACTACTAATATAATTTCTTTAATGGTTTGAGGACTATTTATGATTTCCATTTCTTCTTGAGGGAGCTACACTAAGCACATATTTATAGAAATTTGTCCATTTTATTTAGGCTATTAAATAGATTGGCATATTAAGAAGATATGATTATTATTGTATATTATCCTATGTTGAGCTTAGGGCCTCATGGTTTGTCATGATATAATTTTTGTCCCTTTTCTGCTTCCTTCTTGGTCTTTTCTAGGGAAATATATAGTGTCTTCTCATGTTAAGGGCTATAAGTATATTCATATTCAAATACTAGATCCAGTGAAAACACAGGAATTTGACTTGTACTCTTCAAACAAACCCAAAGTAATTCTACTACAGTGGAGTGTGCAGAAGGCCCAATCCACAACAGGATGGAAACACTGCATTGGAACAATTGGTAGAAACTAGAACATTGGGCTTTTTCTGGGCCTCCTGTCAACCCACGTCCTTCTGACAGGCATGTGTTTAGGCAGGTTACTCCCCTGATGCTATTGTTTTTGTTTGTTTTTTACTCTTTAAAATAGATTTATTTACTTATTTTAGAGAGAGAGAAGGGAAAGAGAAAAAGGATGACAGCCATTAGCATGTGAGAGAAACATTCATCCGTTGGCTCCTCTTTGCATCTTAACCAGGGACTGAACCTGCAACCCAACTATGCACCCCAACCCAGAGTCCTTCACTTTGCCAGAGGGCCACACCAGTCAGGGCTATTATTTACTTATCAGTAAGTTTAAGTCCTTGAGGGGTACAGGATTACAAGGATCTGTGTACAGTGGCTGTAGCAGGAAGGTTTTTAGGAATTTAGCATGAAGCATGCCACTGTTTCCATGAGCATGAGTTACCTTTCCTGAGATTACTTTGGTTCTGTTTGGTTTACCACCAGAAGTCACTGTATTGTTCTTTACTTTATACACATAAGCACATCTCTTGCCTAGACAGAATTCAGTTTCATCTAGAGCATAAACATCTTCAATTTTAAGAAGAGCTATGCACTCCCTCTGGTTCTGGAGACTCGGTTTATAGATAGCAAAAATGGCCTTGGACCACAGCCTTCCAGAAATGCTTGTTGTTGTAGAAGTCTGGTTCCTGGCAGGCTCCACAGGCTTCAAGATGGTGAAAAAGGCCTGGTGCTATTGTTTATGTCAGATCAATGTCACCCAGTGAGACAATCATTAGCTTCGTGCCCCTTAAATTGTTGGTGGAATTTGAGTAACATACATATTTCCTTAACTGAGTTATTTTTCTTATTCCATTACTGTC